>DWJZ01002108.1:0-20506 GCA_018249125.1 Asbolis capucinus
ACTATGGTGATCAGACAACTGATAAACATACATATGTATATACTTTTAAATACATACTTAAATAGATATTTCTATAACACACCCACACACACAGAACAAACATTCCTGCTCATCATCAAGTTGGACCTGGGTGGGAATCGAACCCACGACCTCCGGTGTAGTAGTCAGGTTAGTGCCACTAGACCAACCGGCCTGTCATGTTTGATGTGCAGTAGTACTACGTGAAAGAGGAACAAGATGAATGGACTGTGTTCCATCTATAAATTTTATTTAATTAATTTTCACTTTTACAATATTAGCAGGATGTTGCGGGAGCTTAGTAAGTCCCATAAAATACCTGCTTATAAATTGAATACTATAAAGTACGGAATTTAAATGGCCAACAAATTATTATTCATTTTATGCTGTTTTTAATGAAATGTCGTAGTGCCAGGACTGGTGTAGACATCGAGATCGATCCGATTTAGCCTGTCTGTAACTGCGGAAGCGGTCGGTGGGTGGATGGTAAAGGCGAATCCAACCTTCTCTTCGGGGAGAGGAAAAGATTCGTAAAAAGTAGCGTGGGAGGAGTTCAGGCAGGCTATTTTAATATTATGCTAGAAGAAATCGCTTCTTTGTTACTTCGCTAATTTGAATAGGTACCAGGAAAATATTTTATTTCACCCTATGGATACATTTACGGGTCCGGTTTAGAAATCGGCCATTGTTTACCTGATAACTCTATTAGCTACTACCATCGAGGATTTTTATATGGGATTGAGTTGGGTGTTTCATCCAAATTAAGCTACTCACGAAAAATTTACGTAAAAAAAATATAAAAAATCTACTGGACTATAACTCTATCTGGAATATAAATCTGTCACTGTCTATATGTTACATTTTCACGCCTAAACAACTAAAGCGATATTAAAGAACATGGGTAAAAAATAGAACTTTACAAAATACATATAGTCTACTTTTTATTGCGAACAAAGACTTGGAGTAGAAATAGGTTATGAAAGTTTGTATGGAAGTCCGTCATTATCGAAGACGTAACTATGAAAATGAGTAGTTATGCACTTTATAAAAAAATATATATTATAAATAAAATATGTTATAAATCTAATACTATTCCACACGGCCGCAGCCGCTGGAAAAATCTAGACGATTTTAAATTACCTGAATCAAATTAAATTATTGAGTTATTAATAAATAACCCGAACATTAACTCGTCATATGACCTTGGATTTCTTGACCTCCTTCAAGGTTTGAAATAAAACGGAAAAACACAGCCTTTACTATGCAAATTCCATCACTTTACGTTATACGTTTGTCACTAATAAAATAGAAAATATGACTTAAAAAACCTGTTCAGTCTGTAGCTTAGAGCTTGGTCTGGTGTTTTTATTATGAATCTTTTTATAAGCGATATATGTATTGATGAGTTAGTCTTACTAATATTATAAATGCGTAGCTTTGGGAGTATGGATGGAGGTCTGTTACTTCACGCAATAACTACTAAACGGACTTGAATTAAATTTGGTACAGCAATGTACTCGTATAGTCCTATAGTATAGTCCTCGTATAGTCCTATACAGAGGCCTATAATTAGGAATACACGTACCTACACTGTTTGTTATCAACATATCGGGGCGAAATTTGGCACTGATAAACTTTCCACGGAAAAGGGGTGCTCCATAAGGATACTAATTATAAACACTTTTTGAAAATAGGTATTTTAAATAATTAAAAACATGCGGTGATATCCTACTGGTTAAGAAATCGGCCTCTTTCTCGGAGGGTCCGGGTGCGAATCCCAGCGCGCGCACTTCTGACTTTTCGAAGTTATGTGCGTTTTAAGCATTTAAATGTCATTCGCTATAACGGTGAAGGAAAAAATCGTGGGGAAACCTGCATGGCGGGGAGTTTGCAAAAACTCAAAGATGTGTGAAGTCTGCCAATCCACACTTGACCAATGTGGCCTTAACCTTCTCATTCGGAGAAGAGACCCGTGCTCAATAGTGGGCCGTGATGGGTTGAGATGAATTAAAAACATTGTACATACTGCCATTTGACACACTGACGGTTGACAACTTCAGTACTTTTAATGACAATTTATTTTTAAATAGAATGATGGTTGAATATCAACTACTGACAGTACTTGACAGATCTTTAGTAGTTAGTACAATTCATAGCCCAGTGGCTTGTTATGATCGTAAGTGATCGGACAAGGATAGCAGTGATAGCCTAGTGGTTTGAACGTTGGTCCTGTTTTTTATCGAGGGGAAACCTTCAAAAGGTACCCGGTGCCGTGGGAGCCGACACAGGGTTATGTGGGATTTTTGCCGCAATAAAACCCCCACGGTGGCCTTACTCAGCACTATCTAGAGGACTCCGGGATCTCCAATGGAACGCTACCGGAGTCCTCCTAGCGCGATGTCCAATGTTGGACCCTTTCCGAAAGGGACTCGAAGTCCCGCACCTGGTCTACCCAGTTGACGACGGTACGCGGCCACACATATCGATGTCCTTCCCGGGGCTGCTATTGGGCGGTTAGAGCTTTCACTCTAGTCAGTTGCAACCCCGAAAGAGCCCTTTTAGTTGCTTCTTACGACAATCAGGGGATACCGTGGCTCGTATTCGATTCCCGAGCTACAGGGATAAGGCGGTAGAGCTATATGCGTCCATGCCCAATCCTGCGGCACGCACTTCTAACTTGCAAAGTTATGTGTATATCAAAACTTGGTTATAACTTGCTACGGTGAAGGAAAACTTGAGAAAACATGCACTCCTGTGAATTCACCGTGAAGTTCTCGAAGTGAAGTCCACCTTGGTGGACTACGGCCTGTACCCTTCCCATTGTAGGTTAAGACACAAGCCCAGTGATACAACAGTTATGGGTTGGAATGATGATAGAGATAGTAGAATGAAAAATATCATAAGCGCGGCCGTGCTCCGGAGAGCCGTCTGTCTCAGTTGTCAAAGATAGAGAGCAAGCATTAAAACTTCGGTGGGTTGGTCGCTGATCTTTCCATAAATCCGCTTGGAGCAGCGAGAGTATGCTCTAGGCCACTTATGTATGACGCGAGACCTGTGCCGAGTAGTGGGCCGTTCATGGGTTGAAGGTCTCTTTCAAGATATAACTTTAATCACGGATTAGCTGGTACCTCCTACTTAGTTCGCGGTATTACTCAGACGCGGCAATTTACAAATTTTCTCCCCCTTTTTGACCCTTTTAGCGTTCATACAACTGTCGCTCGTTTCTATTGTTAGCGATCGAAAAGTTAAGCAACAGAGGGCGCGGTCGGTAGGAGGATGGGTGCCCGGTTGTTGTCGTTAGATAGCAATGTTAAGCCGACACTTGGATTTGCCACCCCTCCAACAAATACGCATTGAAGCAGCGTGGTGGAGTATCCTCTTAGCCTCTTCAGTATGAGGAGAGACCTGTGCTCAGTAATGGGTTGAAACCAGGGGATGATTATAGAAACATGTAGAAGAATAAGTGTAATATATTCTCGTTATTTCACACAAGTTTCTTCGTGATATTTTCCTTCACCGAAACAAGTGACCCTAATTATATTATCTGCTTATTTTCCTCTTAATTTTATTCACGAACTACTAAATAAATTTATGCATATAACATTTTCATATAGTTTATAAAAGTTGTAAAACGGCTCTTCCGCCAAATATAGATGAAAGGATTTGACAAATAGGTAGCGAAATAATTTGTGTTAACAGGGTCCCACTAGCACGGAAAGAAATCTTAAAAAAAGGTTGAATTTCGCCTCTCCTAATTTTCGCCACTCTGACCGGTCCTGGGCCTTCTGAATCCAGCGGATACCCACTGTCTTCTTTAGGTCATCAGTCTACTTAATCGGGAGGCGTCTTGCACTTCTTTTTTCTAGACCTGGTCGCCGCGAGGATCTTTCTTCCAACGGTTGTCGGTCCGTCAAACTATATGGCCAGCCTATTGCCACTTCAGCCGGCAAATTCTGTGAGCTATGTCGGGCACCCTTGTTAGTCTACTAAGCTCATCATTTCTGACTTGATCTCGTAGAATAATACCGACCATAGCTCTCTCCATAGCCCGCAGAGCGACCTTGAACTTGTGCATCAGGGTAATAGTGAATCAGGCAAATACTGTATTATTTCGTTGTTTATAGTAAGACGTATAAAGTTCGGAACAGGTTTGCTTTTTACAAAAAATATCAAAAAAGATGTTTTTCAGTATTAATTGTTAATAGGTTATATTTAAGCCATTCGTTTAGTTTATTAAGGTCTTCTTGAGCGTGCATTATAATATAATCAATTGACCTGTCGAAGTAAAATAAAGTTGTGTCATCCGTGTGTAAAGTCAGATGTCCCTTTAGCCCTATGGCATTGATGTTATTTATGTAGATAAGGAAAATTAAAGGACCGATCACCGATCCTTGCGGAATTCCGTAAGATATCAAAAAAACTTGCGAAATTGTCTATTTTTACAATTTGACTCATGCTTTGTAAATATGATGCAAACATATATTTAGTGCCTTGCCTGTAACTAAAATGTTATGTAGCGTTTGCAGAAGCTTACTGTGGCTTACCGTGTCGAAAGCTTTTACCATATCAATAAATTTCCCAGTGGAATGTTCTTTTGATCAATATTAGTTTTATTTTCGTAATCAAGAATTCGTAATTCGCTGCAGACAGAGTGCTAGATTTTGGCCGAAAACTGTACTGGTTCTCGATTAATACCTTTTTTAGGGATAATTAATCCAGGTTGTGCTACCCTGGCTGCACTCAGAAATTAGATACGCCTACGTAGGTAACGTATTGCCAACATGGGCCTATGATTACAAACAGAAGTCATCACGCCGTCTGTGTCCTCAGCAAGGCTTTCAATTAAATTGATTGGTTTCCAGCTCCAACCACCGCAACGGGTCCATCGAATACTGTTGGAGGAAGTATAGTTCAATGGATAATTGGAAGACAGAACAGCACTATGCCCTATTACCTAGTCCAGTGGTTCTCAAACTTTTTGGCACTGCAACTGGGAAAAATATGCCAGGAATATATATATATGTATTTTATTAAGTGTGCAAAGTTTTATACCTAGTCTTCAACTGTATTTCTTTAATTACGTTTGGAATATCTGAACAGATTTAATTTTATTTTGCTAGGCAATACTTATTTAGCTAATAAATTCATAAACCAATTAATCTACAGTAGTAGCTCGTGTACAGTAGGTACATATAGGGAACCCATTCTTTTGATGCAGGGGTGCACTAAGAAAGGAACGGAAAAGTTATCATCTAAAGATTAAGGTTTACGAGTATTACGTGTAGTGAAAAAAGTTACAAACCACAAACAGGAACAGCGCCTCTGGCTGAAACCGCGGGCATCAGCTGGAATTATTGGCTTATAGGTGACCTTAAATCGGTTGAGACCAACCCCTAAAGCACAGGTGCAGAAATGCCAGGCTCTCGGTCTTCTACAGGATACACTTTGGAGAGTATGCACAGGCATTGCATGATTTGATTCCTCCATACCCATTCCATCGTCGAAAGAGCCGACGCACGGCGGGTATCCATCCCTTCGTCGTAAACATCCCGCCAGTAACGACGAACGCGCTTCGCCTTGTCTTTTATCACCTGTACCGCGAAGGACTGGAATAAGTCGCCCGCGTCGCTGTTTCATTTCGATTATAATAAAAAGTCATGAGTTAATAGGCTTCTACTAAGTGAGTGCGCTTTACCATCGAAAACTTCATCGTCACTTACCATCAGGTGAAATCGTAGATAAGCGCAATTGTGCGATAGAATTATTTTGCTTTGATATAAGAATATTTGTTCAACCGTTTAAAGTTCATCCTCCCTTTTTTACTATGATAATAGGATTTCAGCGTATTTTTAGACTTTTTCATGTCAGCAAATATTAAAAACTTAAGTTTTGAATAATTTTAGGTTTCACATAGCCAGTATTATCAGGAAAAACTTTGAGTACGTCTGACCTAGTTAGTCAAGCTTTGTCGAACTGCATTGAAACAAAGATACACCTGAGCGCGCCTAATTTCAGTTTAGTTGGGTCCTGTCTATTCTGTTGCCATGATATGGCAAAATGGCGATAAGCAATATTAGACGATAAACAAATACAAGCGAAGGAAGGCGGAATTACTTTTATTACTAACGTTACGTATAAATTTAATTATTCTTAAAACAAAGGTGAGACCGGCCGATGTTAAATACGGAATATATTCGCGTGGCGTCGGGTTCTGTTCCCAGGCTCGGTTCCGATAATCGTTATAGGATCTTGCCCTTAGAAACACGGAACGCGGCGATATCCGAATTATTATTTTAATTTATGTCTGATGGTGTATTATTATATTGTTGTATTGTATGATAACAGCTTTATTCCGTTGTATGTATATATGTATGAACATGCACATACATTGTTCATATCTCAAAATATATATTTGTGTCCTGTTAAAACCCAGAAATATCAGTCATTTTTGCAAGCTTTTATTTAACTTGCAGTGTGTGTTTGTATATTGGTATGTTAGTATATTTGTTTGCTACAGTTATGAATTCTTTTGTGTTTCTTTGGATGTTATGGATCTCTGTGTTATGGATCTAAATTTTTTTTTATATTATACATATAAGTTAGCACTTGACTACGAAACCACCTGATGGTAAATGGCGACGTAGTTTTTGATGATGAAGCGCACTAACTTAGTAAAAGTCTATTCACTCTGGACGTGAAGACATTTATATAACGATCGAACGGAAATACCGACGCAGGTAACTTATTCCATTCTTTCGCAATACGGATAATGAAGGACGAGGCGAAACGCGACGTACGTGCCGGCGTTGTGTTTCCAACAAGGGATGAATGCTTGCCGTTCGTCGGCCTGTTCGATGGTCGAACGGGGATTTGAAGCTTTGAAGTTTGGTTTTTCAATTCGACCAATTCGGGGTCACCAATAAGCCTTTTAGCACACCTTTCCATCGAATCCAATGCTGATAAGTAACATTTGGCACTAGCTCATATATGGCAGCAGTACTTCACACAAGATCGGACCTGAGCCTTATAAACGTTAAAAGAAGTTGTGGTGTGAAGTACTGCTGAGCTTTTGCTAGGATGCTTAGTTTCCTAGCCGCTGCTTTAGCTTTGGGTTCAATGAACCGCCCAAAGTTAAAGTTCGAGTAGATCTCTACTCCAAGTAACTGAAGGCGGTCGGCGTATTCCAACGATACACCTTGGAAAGTAGGAGCCGAGATGAACGGGCTCCTTTTGGCGGTGAACGGACACGCTTGTGTTTTGGTGGCGTTGAATTTCACTGGATTGGCATCGCCCCAATTGGAGACTGCCTGAAGTGAATAAATATTTTTAATAAACCTTGTTTAAACAAGGACTGCAAGTCAATATCATTTCCGTACGTTAAAAAATGTTCCATTCGATAAATTTTAATCACAAATATATTAAAGAGTTTATTAACATTCATGCCAGGAAGCAAACAACGATATTTGATGAACGAATAACTTTTATGTAATCTATATCAATACGAACAATCAAAATAAAATTCTGTGCATTAAATATTTTTTGGAAATTTTAACGTAGAGAGGCTCTGTTATTGATATAGAAAGGTAAAAAATCTTTTTGGGATTTATTGTCTGTCTGTTCGAGCTTCAGCAAGGGCAGTTTCTAGTAATTAATAATGTTAAAATAACATACATCACTGTAAAATATTATAATGTGGGCTTCTATAAACATAATCATTTTTTTTTATGTATTAATGTGTTAATATTAGCATTTATTTTGATTATTTTATGTCGAGTAACGAACAACGTCATAACGTGTCGTCTGGCATACTCAGGACCATAAAGAAAAAAATAGTTCGTTTTTTAAATAAAAAAATCTCAATCTTTTTGTTCAATAAGGTTCACAAGTTTTGTACGTATATATGTATTTCACTTAATCAACACATTTTGCATATTTATTGTTTTTCTCATTATAATGCTGAGAACAAAAATAAAATTGAGTATGACTTATAAAGCTAATGCGATTTTTGAGGTTGTTCTTAAAACAACTTTGCTTTCTTATCGGTGATCATCACTCGGGCCACAGGTTGCCGACCACTGTAGAATATCGTTGATACGATGACGCGCAGCACCGTACGGAATCGCTCTTAGGACACCGAGGCTCCACCGCATCAACCTTCATCTTTGACTCTCAATTACTTCAAATGTATTATGTATGTATATCATTTATTCATACAGAAATCGAGGTAACAATATTAAAAATTTATTTTTTTAAACGATACTCAAAGTTATATAACTTGCGTATAAATTATAACGGATATAATATGTCCAACAAGATTAATGAAGGTCAATGAATATGAGTTGTTCCAATGGCCTTTTGAGGTCGACCCTGTAACAAAGTTCGTAATGATTATTGGTTCGACCCATTGATAGCCCACTACTGAGCACGGGTACTCATATTGATTTTGTCTCGCGTGCTCCAAAGTGGATTGGTGAAGGAGTGGCCAACCCTAGTGTCGGATGTTTTAAGCCGCTCGAAGGCCTCCCACACAGCTTAATAATTACTATCTAAGAGTAAGAACTGGGACCGACTTTACGTGCGCTCCGAAGCATGTGGATACTCAAATTTTTGCCATTGCTAAATCCATCCAGGTGGGGTTGGGGTTAAGCATTGACTTATGGTATGTATACCTATTATAATTTTTAGCTGAACACATAAAAATAAAACAAGGGTTAATTCGATCACTATACAAACATAGGTTACAGTAGATAGGGTTCGACCGTACCAGATTCGGCCCGGGGCTCTGTGGATGTAACTGATAAGGCTGTGGGCAGATGATTAAGTTTTGACGCGCGTTCTTAAATTTACTTTTAAATCATTTACTTGGTCATAGGAACGCTCAACGGAAATAATAAAACTAAATAAAGATTATATATAAAATTCTCGTGTCACCATGTAAGTTACCATACTTCTCGGCTTGACTCTACTCCACTCTTCTCGGCTTCACTCTACTGGGCTTTACTAATTCTTATGATATTTTATTTGCATATTTGGTAGGTCTGAGAATCAGCTACTAACAATTTTTCATGACCCTAAGTGAAGGTTATCTACCTCTAACATTTCTTTTTGAACAATTTTTTTTTTTATAAATTGGCATTAAAAATTAGGTTTGTACCTAATTTTTCACTCATCTCTCACTAAACCCTTTTTTTATAGTTATTTAATCATTTTTTTGGAAAATATTTAAATTACTAAATGATTAAATGTTAATGACCTTCCATTCGCACGATAAAATGCCAGTTTTATATTTTTTACATTTCACGGGTTCGACTCCCAGCATGGGTAAGCAATTATTTCAATTTGAATGCTGTTAGTATTGTTTTTTAAATAAACATTTAAAAATAAAATAAGAACTTATTTCAGTAAAACTGTCTCTTTAAGGTCCTTGTTCCCTTCATGTGACATAGAACACGGGACACCCTGTTAAGAAATATTATGGGAGAAGAAATTCTTCTTAGTTGATCGAATTGAGGCTAGACGTCGTTCTTTACATTGCTCTATCATTCAGGTTGTTATTGACTAAACTAAGATTTACTAAAGAGTATTATATGTACATATATTCCTCTAGTCTTAAGAGCGAAAGTCGCGAACCAGGAGGGTGTTTTTCAAAATTATTTGAACTAAACGTATTTGTTTCTTTTTTATTACGTTTTGTAACCTGTCATGTCCATTTTTTAGGCTCCTCCAAAACATATTGTTGAGCAGCCATAACGAGCTCTTTCACTTGGCATTTGTACTGCCGGCCGATTCTCATATCGAAAGTCGTAGCGATACCGCAACAACTTAGTTGCTTTAGCACTAAAGCACTTTAATGCTTTTGATATTCCATTCGTCGATCGCCTCTCGAACTGAACAGTAACAACATCGATCCAAAACTATTTCTATCGATTTAGAAACGTATTTTCAAATGTCAACTATGTCTCAATCGTTGAAATTGTTTGGTTAAACTAGAATCGGCAGGCTCGACGTGCGTTGCGCGCGTTACGTACGAATTCGGCCTAAACAACGTTACTTATTTAAAATTATATAAAGCCCGATTAATTTAAAATTTCATCCGGAGGGTGAAATGTTCAATAACACTGCAAAATCAACAATGTGTATTCCACTGGACTGTACTTCCAGATAAACAGACAGATAATGTTTACTTAGAGGAAAATTAAATATAGTAAAAGTAACTATAGGGATTATTCGTAACTAGCTTTTGCCCGCGATTAAGCCCGTATAGATAAAATAAAATATTTATAAATTATTTTTTTACAGTATAAAAATATTGTTACAAGTATTTTAAAGAGGACTGTTCATTAGGATCCGGGAGCAGAAGTGCATATCTAAAAGTTTACGTCATTTATCATAGGTTTTTAAATAATTTTAACGTTAACACTCTCGGCGCCGCACCGTTTTCGAGATAATGAATAATAAATTAACCTAACCTCGAGCACGAAATAAAGTCAATATTCCACCATACTTATTAATCAGCCGCTAGAGCTGTCTTAATTATATATTTAGGTATATTTAGGGAATAGGGCCCTGTCAAAGGATGGCATACGGCTGGTATAAATATCTTTGGACAACTCACACACGGCCATCTGACCCCAAGTTAAGCGTTAGCTTGTGCTATAGTGATCAGATAACTGATAAACATACACATATACTTTAAAATACATACTTAAATAGATATTTCTAATACACACCCAGATACACAGAACAAACATTCCTGCTCATCACAGAAAAGTTTGGGAATCGAACCCACGACCTCGGGTGTAGTAGTCAAGTTCACTAACCACTAGACCAACCGGCCTGTCAAATATACAGACATCTAGACAAACTTTCGCATTTATAATATTAGTAGTCCAAATACTAATATCATGACGTCAGTTTCCTAGTAAGCACACAAGTGTGATTATCCTGTATTGGTATAACTATCAGTTTGATCGGTTGTTGTCGATCGAATGACGTCGAACGTTAATCGCTCGTTAAGGGCGAATTATTCACGGGCACGCGTTGCAGTTTCCACCCCTTCAATCTTTGCATACAAACCATATACGACATACTTTTAACACAGCAAATTCAACCTTACACGCATGCCGTTGCTTACATTTTTAAACGACCGCCTCCATCGATACATTGTTTCATTTTTGATTGTTCCTCACTAATCCAAGCCAATACATTCTCTATTTTCAAAGGTATAAATTAATTCACTTTTAAACTTATTTACGAGCGTCTGGTTCTGTGCGTTACTTTGCAACTTTGGACATTACATAAAGTCAAAATTCAACTCTGTACGAACGCAATAAGGTCAATTTTCGTTCGTTAATGGCCGCCGTTTGGAACGCAGTTGTATTTGTTTAATGGGTACAATATGGGAAAGCATTTATTACTGCAATATCAACAGCCACAGTTGCATTGGACTATTAATTATTTGTAAACAACCTCGACGATTTACGTAATATAATCGAATTCACGTTATCGCTGGACATGGGCACGAATAACTATTCCTATTTGAATGACACGAACTAAATTACTATTATACTATACTAGGTGTATATTCGACCTGGAAAACCTGGAACTTTTTCCGCACAAAGTTGTCAATTCTGTATGGAAAAACTTCGTCAATTTTGAATGTAAAAAATCCCCGATTTATAGTAACCACTACATGTCATGTCATGATAAACATAGCTTATATGTTACTCCGGGCTTTATTCTATCTCTGTGCCAAATTTCATGCAGATTCGTTCAGTAGTTATAGTTGTTTAGTGTAGTCGTTGTAGTATAGAATGTTAATTAATAGAATAACTACTTTTATTGAATGGCTACTTTTTATCAACACATGACTTGAACGAAGCCGCGGGCAAAAACTACTAAACTATATTAATAAAGTGATTTAAATGATATTGAACTATAGAATCCTACATAAAACCTAATATATAAGTATCGTATCGAATTTCACTAATTTTATTTTGATAATCAGCTGTCACTTTGACAGATTAGCACAAAATGGCGCATTTTAAAGAATGGCAAGCGTGACGAAAAATTTTATACATATTTTGCATACTTAATCCGGGCATTTCAAAATTTCATATCGATATATTATTATACTCATAAAATTATGATAAAAATATTTGAAGATATTTCAGGGTCTCTTTTTTTTGGGGAAATCGCCGTATGAAATTCACCGTGATTTTTAAAAAGGGACCCTAAAGTGGGATATCTCCGCTGAACGCTCTAACACCTAATATTTGAGTAATAAGTAATTGCCTAGTAATTGAGCATTTAATTATAAATTCATAATACAAAGATAGACACAAAATTTCTTAATGTTAACCGTTAAGGAGTTCCCTTGTCTGGAGCCAATCCTGAACGTAGTATCAGGTCATGCTTGTCATAAAAATGTATTGTCGTCAGGATGAAAACTTTATGCAAAATTCCTGCTCTGTAGTGTAAGAGGAAGTGGGTCTAATTAAGCTTGAAACATTTAACCCGCAACAAAAATACACTGCAAGTTAAAACAAGCTTGTAATGAGAGAATTTAAATATTTTGTTCGAAAGCCGAATATTGTTAGTCTATTACCGGTTATCGAATATTCCAGATATGATAAGCGGCAGGTACAGGGAGCGGACCTATAGAGAGGTACTGGCGCGGTCTATCGCGGTATCTTCACGCTTGGTCGACTGGAAGCTTCTGCTTCATCACGCCGATACTGCCTCACGCACTTCGTACACTATTTAGTTTCTTTGGTGTTTTAAAAATAAATAAATGTGTTGTTGTATGGGATGCATTATTGTAAGTTTCATGGGTACGATTAAAACTAGTGTTGTACTACAGTTTTAAAAAATGTAGTTTTATTTCATTAGAAAAAGAAATCTTGGATTATGTACGAGTACATGAGTATACCAGCTACTGACTTGCGTTAACGACCCTTCTATACTAATATTATTAAGAGGAAAAATTTGATTGTTTGTTAGACGAGAATAGGCTTAGAAAATGGGCCAATTTGACAAAATTCTTATAACATTAGAATACATTATCTCCCTAAACATATTGTAAAAAACGTTAGGGGTCCGTATAAAAACATCGATAACGCAACGTGCGAAAAAAATATTTATTCTTATACGTGTACGCTGATAAATTATTGACAGTAGAGCAAAGTGATGTACAGTTTTATCGATGACATCAATACGTCAGCGACACCATATGTCAAACTGACAGATGGTTATGTCAAAATAACAACTTTTTTCTAGTAATCTCTTCAAAACATAGAAAGGACAGTTTTAGTATAAAATATATAATTTTTCGTTTTTGTTCCTAACAATCACCTAATCTATGGATGTCCACTGTTGGCTAACTCGCTTAGGACCTACGCAACCTGGGTTGTCATACAATTACACACACCACTCACACACATACACATACTATCTCTCTCACATACACACACCTTTACTTTAATTTATAATGTAATTTAATTAATTTCAGTTGGTTTATTTTAATATTATTCTCCGATCCAGTAACTCAAATGGGCGAAGACGCTGGTCCCTGAAACACAGTTTTCAACTACCTCTGGGACCAGAGACTTCATATAAATGATGTAATATCCCTAAGAGAATAAAGATTACAAAGAATTAATTATATTTCAAATAATTATATTACAAACTTTCGAGAAATTGTTGGTAGAGATTATAAATTGTTTTCTAGGGATTATATTAAGCTACATAATATCGAGAAGTCTTCGTAACTTCTGAACAACACATCTGTCGCGCAAACAAAACAACAAACGGCCCTCCAGTTAATACTCTCAAAATGAATATTTATAAAGGCGTCAACTGTTAATCCGGTATTGTTACAATTTTCACTTGTGACTGATGACGTCAAGACAGTACGCAGAATTGGTGTGCGTACAGAATACGTCGCTTTATTTTAACGTGGAAATTGAGATGTGTTAAACAAAAAAAATTCGTGTCTCGACTTAGATTCCCATCCGTGGCAGATGTTGGAGTTAAATGTTTGTTTTCGGGTCAAGGATGTTATTTGTTATGTGTAAATTGTGTAGTCCGTGACACCTACAAAGCTGTATAAAGCTGTGTGAAGCTTGTGTGAGTACGAAATTGTTAGCTTTCAAAAAACAAGAACACGGTTCTAGATACCTATAGTACGAATTTCTTGATTCGTTTGTCGATATTATCTAGAGCATATTTTTTATCCAATAATGTATTTTAAACTCATTTCTCATAGCTTTTAATAAATGCACATAGTTTTACGGTGGCACCGGCGAATGGTAATTTCATACTAAATAATTGTTTAATACAATCATTAATAAACAAACGAACAGTGTACACAGCGTAGAGTATTCTGAGGAATTATCTGACAAAAGGCTTAAGACGACTCCAGCAGCGCTGCAAGTATCGCCAGCTATTTATATACAGGCCTCCCGCCTGTCGTGCGCAGATCAACAATGTAAGACTTTATTTTGCACTCCTGAACTTGAGACGTACTTGAAATGTTCATAGCCCGGCGGTTTTGATTATAAACGATCGAAGAAGTTAAGCAGCACTGGTAGGTGGGACCTGGGTGACTGCTAGACGCAATTCTTGAGCGCTTCCGTGCCTCAGAGGGCACGTAAGGCTGTCGATGCGAGTGTTATTATCAGATGGCATCGATACATGAATTGGTTACTGTATCCTTTCTCCGCACTGCCGGCTGACTCTCGTTACATAAGTCGTAGAGATATCGTAGCGACTTTGTCGTTGTAGCGCAATTTGGTATTTGCAATCGGTCTTCAACTGCACCTCAACGACATCGTTCCAAAAGTCGTTCGTCAACGAAATGTCAACTTTAATCCAATCATTTAGATTTGAACTTCTATTGATGCGCAGTTAATATAAACGTGAATACCAAATTTGAGCTGGACTGCAATCGAACGACTTCTGAACTTGTATGGTTTTGAAATTGTTTAATAAAAAGAGAATCGGCCAGCTGTACTCTGTTACGAGAACATATTTATCTTGATGGCTCATTTTTTGAAAACAAGTACTTCTGTGTTAAGCAGAGCGGGATAATTGAACATTGCAAATTTAAAGGAATTTGGGTCAGTAATTAAAATAGTTTAACTCAATTACATCTGATTCCCCGTAACGAAACAAACATGTTCGTTGAAGGCAAAAATCAATAAATATCTGCTTTCATTTCGAGTGTGTTTTAATTTATTTATTAAACCGGCCGAGGCAACAGCTTTTGATTTAATACGAATACTTTAATGTTTACATGTTAAATGTTTGTACAATATATGATATCGACTTTTTATCGATTAATGTTTTTATTGAAATTGTTAAGTTAGCTCATATTTTCGTAGTAGACCTCGTGTAATGGCCGGCGGCTTGTATGTATGCCGAAATATTTTTGTGTTTGTCTAAAATGCTTTTTGTACGGAGAATTCAACAAGATTATAAATATCTTTAATTTCTTTTATTTTTAATAAAGTTATGTAGTTACAAACCAAGTTGTTTGATTACTATACGAGAAGCTAATGTGTGGCATCTAAGTCAGTGTTTTAGTTGTCAAAAGATAATTGTAATCAATGTATTGATATCTAAATTCTGTCCTCGATAAGTTTTTTCAAATGGCATATATGTATATTTTTTCTTAATATTATAACTTTACCCCTGAATACAATCCCGCCTAATTAATTTACTTAAGATATGCTAGAATTTAACAAGCACCTAATGCTCTAAAAAAGGGACTATGACGTCACATATCACATGGAGTAATGTAATTACCAAACAGCTACGATATGCTATAAATAAATTATTGTCATCCTTATACCAGACGTCTCAAGAAACTTCTCGGATCCCAGCTGAGTTACACCGCAACGAAGTCTTGGCTAACTGTCGTCGACACAGATCGATGTGTCGACCGCAAGTCACGGCCCCAACACGTGGGCTAAGTGACTGATCGCTTGTGGAACACATCCGAATATAAACCTTATAGCAAGATCCACGTTCGTATTTACCCACACGTGTTATGATAATTTTGTATATATAAAAAGATTTGTTGCAGAAATCATGCCTTTAATAAGTATTATATATTAATACTTTGATTTTATTACTATTGTATATTGTTGTACATTAATAAAAACAATATTAAGTAAGTCTGTGTGGGTTTTATTACGCGTTTGTTCACCAGTCTCTTCATAGGCGTGTTTTATATCCAACCGTTGCCACCATTTAAAAACTTTTCATGCTAAATGTCGATATAAGATAAGTGTTATCCGTCCCAATTTTAGATTTCCTCCCAAACCAGCTGAAATACAATAACATCACTAAAAGTATGATCTAAAAATGTATTAATGTACATACATAACCCGAAAACATACATTTATCTATCACAAAATTTCGTATGGTCAGGAATTATATCTAAGTCTAACCTAAAACAAACCGTCAAATTAATTAAAGAGAGAAAGTTATAAGGGGAACTGCGAATATATTCACATGTCAAACTTGCATTAACTGAACAGATACTTCGACTAGCAGATCGGAGAGTTGGCGAGTTGGCCCAGTGGCAGGTGACGGCAGACTGCGGGCCCCGAGTGCCGTAAATAATTGATAAATTGCTGCCAAGCTCCCCGAAGTGACCCGACCCAAACTTCAAATTTACGACCATTTAATTGTAGCTTAATTCCCGAACTAGTCCTGGTGAAATATAGTTGGAGTCTTGCTTCAGCGTCTCTTATTAATGTTGTATTTTGGCTTTGTGTGATAGTGAGATGCTGTGATTGAAATGGAGAAGTGTTGTATTTATTGTCATTATAAACAAAGGTTATTGTAAGCAAAGCATATTTTGTAGTAAATATGTATAATATATTTTATAAATTAATCGAGTCTTACGATTGTGTTAATTACTGTCTGTGATTACATATTATGAAAAATATACATGCTAATACATATTGTGCGTTTTCTTTTGTACAATAAATTCGATCCCACCTGATGTAAATTGGCGATGATGTCTATGGTGTTGTACGCATTAACTTAGTTAATGCCTACGTTTAATATACATACAAAGTTAATTATGTATGGATACACTATTATTGTACTTTATAGCAAATAAATAAATATGATATAATGTCGACACAACAAAAACACTATATATGTACAATCACATAAAAACCGAGAGACAAATACCATTCAAATCATATTTAATCATCATCGTACCATCCACGTTCCTTGAAGACTAACTTACTAAGGTATAGGTAACTTGACTAACCAAGTTAGGTTAGTAAAATTTGTCAATGAACTTACAACCCCGGAGTTCCTCGAAACACGCTAAGACAAACACAACTCCGGCAAAACAGCTACTAATCAAATTAGTTTTATTAATTACTTCCACGCCGTATTATTGCCGAATGAAAATGTGTGGGGAATACTAAGCAGCTAACTTCTGAGCTCGAAGGCTTGAACTAAGTTTCTATACTGAAAATAATAAGTTACTGTTAGATATTAAACAGAGTAAATAAATATCTTGGGACACCTCACACGCGGCCATCTGATCCCAAAGTATTCGTTAGCTTGTATGTGTGTTGATCAAACTCTCGGAAGAATGTCCCACGACACAGTGTATCAAAATGTGGAATATATCATTAAAATTATATATTTGAAGTACGTTTTATTGAAAATACACTATTTTTTTTTTTTTTGCTGACAAGAAATTATTTATTCATTATATTCATGTTTGAATTCATGTAAAGCGGAGATACCAAAGTCAAAAGTTTCTCAATAATTGCAAATTGGTCATTATCGGCTGTGGTTTGCACCAATTAAATCATTATTATTAATTGTTAACAACTGAATTCCTTTAAATAGATATTTGAATGTATACATCATTATTATAATTAATTGAATTTGAAATAAAACATGCTACAACTCAATAGTGGAACTATTCGAAAAATATGTATTTATTGGTGCACTATATGTATTGTTATTTATGCACAAATACATGCTAAAATTAATTAATACATGCTTAAACTTAATTTATTTTACAAATTTTTCATTCCTAGGTCTGCTGCGTGAGATTTATTTTAGAATTAAACAATATTTATGTACAAACTCTCGTATAAGCTGTTAATGAAATTGTATTCGTGTACGGAAATAATATTTGAAATACGCAGATCTGTGCCTACAGGATGCCAGAAAAACTTTTATAACTCAGAGTTTTAGAAAGTTAGAAGTCGTTCCAATATCCGTATCGATAAAAACCTTCCCTGCATCAAAATGTTCAAAAAATATTTAATGTACTGAATCGGCGCTGTTACATTTTTAATATTAGTATAGAAATTGTAGGAAAACACATATATACATATATTGACAGGCCGGTTGGTCTTGTTGTTTAGTGAACCTGACTACTACACTGAAGGTCGTGGGTTCGATTCCCACCTAGGTCAAACTTTTCTGTGATAAGCAGGAATGTTTGTTCTATATAAGTATGTATAAAAAATAAATACGTATGTTTATCAGTTGTCAGATTACCATAGTACAAGCTAACGCTTAGTTTGGAGTCAGATGACCAAGTGTGAGTTGTCCAAGAATATTTATTATTTATTCATTATATCATTAAATATTTTTTTGGACAAAAAAGTCGTTTTCATTTGGCGCTTTATATATTTTTCTCGTATTTATGTCACTATAGTCGCTGCACGCAGCTTTGCTCGCGTGGTATATTTACAAATCGTAACCAATGTGTTATTCCAGAAAAATGTGTGGTAAATTTAATTCAAATTCGTTCAGTAGTTTTTACGTCAATGACTAACAAACATCCAACCTTTCTCATTTCACATTTATAATATTAGTAACATTTTGCAAAGATATCGAAGCTGTGAAATATTCCATTAAAATATTTTGTCAGTTAGTCTGTTACGCAACATGTGTGGGTGTACATTCGAGCGTAACATGGATTCCAACCATCCCGAATATACCATGTGAATAAAATACCCTGTAGCAAAGGAGTGACTTGCCTATCGTGGGTTCGATCCTATAACGGGATTTTAAGTGTGTAAGGGCACTAGTTTCGTCCTGTAGCTTTGCCTACGTTGATAAAAGTACCCTAGTGTGTCATTCCAGACTATAATCTACCTCTGAGGTCAATTTTAATTAGGATCGGCTCAGTAGATTTTGCGTGAAGGAGTAACCATCCATCCACCCATCTTTCGCCATTTTTTCTCCTCAACAAACCTTTCCGAAGCTGTGGTAGACTCAAAAAGGACGTACATAATTGTATTGCAAATATCAACATGAATAAATGAATTTTGTTTTGATTTCATTTGAATTTTCTTGTTTTTTACATTAAATAAGTTGACTACAATCTCACCTGATGGTAAGTTGCGATGAAGTCTTTGATTGTAAAGCGCACTAACTAAGCATATTAATTTTGTTATATATTCTTTCGTTCTTGTCTTCTTTATTATGACACTTTTCCAAAACGATGGCAGATTCTTAAAAAAATGACGTTCACAAGTCTATTGAAAATATGACTTGCATGAAATAAATAATTTTGACTTTAACAACCGGAAAAAAAACCGCCTAAACATATTACAGATAGCTAACAGCACCTCGTTGCAATACCTTATCTTTAGTTTCCAGCTCAATACTAAAATGAAGTCAACCCTTTCCGATGGCCCTTTGTGTTTGTTTAGTTAAATTAAGTTGAAAATTTATTCTACGTTAGTTCTGACCCCCTGAGTCAACTTCGAATTTATAATTTTGGGGTTAAAGTTAACATCATATGAGTTTAATTACTTTAAAATGATAATAGTTTTTCGATTGGAATTAATTTAGTTTGATTGTTTGTATCCTGCATTTGATATAAAGTTTTGTTTGAAGCATTTTGATATAATATACTTATGTAGCGGTTATAGCCTAGTGGTTAAGAATTCGGCCTCCTACTCGGGGGGTCCGGGTTCGATTTCCAGGGCGGGCACTTCTGACTTTTCGGAGTTATGTACGTTTAAATGCCTCTAGCAATAAAGGTGAAGAAATTTCTACTTCGAAATTTTGACTTATATTTTTTATTTATATTTTTACTTAGAATAGGTTAATGCTTGACCTCAATCCCACCTGATGATAAGTGGTGATGATGTCTGAGGTGTTGGGCGCACTAACTTAGAAAATGCCCCCATTCAGTCTTCTCCTATATCATACGTGAGCAGGAACACCGACATGAGGAAACCTGCATGCCGGGGAGTTTGCAAAACTCAAAGGTGTGTGAAGTCTGCTTATCCGTCATGGCCAGCGTGGTGAACTATGGCCTTAACCTTCTCATTCAGAGAAGAGACCGGTGCTCAATAGTGGTACATGATGGGTTGAGATGAGTAATGATGGTGATGTGATACTTATGTAATAAATAAATATCTTTGGACAACTCACACACGGCCATCTGACCCCAAACTAAGCGTTAGCTTGTGCTATGGTG
>DWJZ01002109.1:0-20505 GCA_018249125.1 Asbolis capucinus
TGTACTACTGTAAAATTGTTTTTCAGTTTGAAGCAAAGAGACGATATGCTTATATACGAGTACGAAGAACCCAATACTATTCAGAAAACATCTCAATGATTTATTGAAATTACATTACAATATGCCGATTTTTCTTGTTCCCCGTCCAACAAATTTGCCAGGCATCTCTATTGAAGCAGTTACACCACTGAAAATTAATTAAGCATGATGTGACGCCATAAATGAGTAATTAGCTATTTCACCGCATTTTTCTATACGGTAACACTGCCAAAACTAGTTAACTTTAAAACTGCATTTATTTGTACAGGATTATTGTAACCAAATTACAGCACTGGCTAGTGTTCCTGGCAAGCTGCCAGGGCGCAACAGGCGTGTCATAAACAGGGAAGAGTTACCAACTTTCTTTGAAAAAATATACTTTTTGAATGAACTTGTCTAGGCATGAATGTTAAACATCAATAAAATGTAATGAAGGACGTTGAAGCACTCAATATTGTTGAGAAAAGAGCAAGTACCTGGCTTTGTTCCAACGGAATATAGTGAAGTTTTAATGGCGCTAACAGATTTGATGCGATTTCTTCAGCAACCTATTCCACTTTCTTTTTACAAGAATTATTTGTACTTTGTTTCTTAGTATTTTAGTTTTCATTTCCGATCAGGTCAAACTTTAAGTTTGATCTACTTTCCTTAAGACAAAGAAGCTGAATATTTAATTGGAATTGGCATTGGAAATACATAAAAAAAAGAAGAAACGTTACGCACATTATCAAACTTGATACACACCGACGTTTAGCAATTTCAGAACTGTCAATGACAATTGATTTTTTAATTTAATTAGGTATTGTTTAATTTCAACTCCAAATAATTGACGTCATAGTATTACATCGGTTAGGTAGGATCACCGTTCAAAGAAATAACTATCAAAATAGGTAAAAAATTTTGAACGGAAACTATTTGGTATTTTTACTTTTCAATAATTATACGACCACAACAATGTTAATTTTATACACAATATTTATCCGCTACAGCAACATGTATAAATTTTTAAATCATAAATTAAGTAATAACGACATTTTACTTGACAAATCTGTGGCCTAGTTTGCAGTAACTGTCTTCGAAAATCTACATACTGGTGTACCTTCAGGTGGTATCGGGTCTTATTCCCGACCAGGAAAGAGAAATATGGGTAATTTGTGATGTTGTATCGTCATACCACACGTGAGTGGGTCGTAAGAGTGTATAAATGTGCAAATTTGAAAAATATATGCATATTACCTTCAACCATGGCCTACTTGAGCACTAGGAGGCCTAACCTTGACTGAACCCAAGGGGTGGAAGTTTTATAGACATTGCTACCGCTAACACGACTGTCTAATACCGATCTTACGTGCCTTTCAAAGCACGGACGCGGTCACCCATCTTCCTACCAACCGCGCTCAAAAAAATATTTAAAAAATAGAATAAGGCTGATGTCGTTAAATTTTAATAGAGATTGTAGTCGGTACCGCGCAAAGCCACGAGTATCGCTGGCGGGCGGCCAACGCAACAGGCGGTGCTGTAAACAGGGAAGACATATTGAACTAGTTCATCTCTGGAACTGCCTTATGTGTAACTCTCGTAGCCGGTTTACTATTAATCTGCTCTTTTGCTTGTAGCGTCGAATTCAATTTCATTGTTATCGTCTTTAATTATTGCCACTATTGTGTTCTATTGGCTCTGAGGTTCCTAATGTGAGGGGTACAGGCCAGGCATAACCCTGGATAAGTGCGGATTCGTAGACTTTATGTGTGCCTTCGAGAACTATATAGGGAACTCTCAGGAGTGCAGCTTACTCTCACGACGATATCTTTGCCTGAAAGTAATTAACTTATAATAAGCACATAACTTTTTGAAACTTTGTTCCGCTCATATTGTGAGTGGAGACCCGAGCCCAGTGGGACAGTTATGGTTTGCAATGAAGAGTACCAAAAAAAATGACCAATCCCAATGCTACAAATATGAAAATTATTAGTAAATATATTTTTTTATCATAATTTTTATAATGGTTTTTAAGGCTTTAGTTAAAGAAGACTAAATTTCCGTTATTTCTTCATCAATATCTTTTTAATAACAATACATTTATGTTTCAGAATTTTGACACTCTTTCACCAAATTACGAAATAGATACTTACTGCTTCTAAAAATGAATAACAGGTTACGAAATAGAGTTCAGGAAAACAAGGAGTTGAAACTTTTCATGGAATCCGTAGAACAGACTTTCTTGTTTCGAAAGAACCGCAGGACTTGTAACAATAACGTGCCAGTCTTATTGTTTCGTGTTTTCTTTATTTTTCGCAAGTGTTACTAAACATTGACGAAAGATTTCATAATTTTAGAAAAATGTATAAAATAGCAAAGTTACTGACACCCCAAACAAGTTGGTTTTTTTTATTTAAAGCTTTATTGAAACCACAAACTAAAATTATGGTTACAATGGGCGGACTTAATACCCGATGGCATTCTCTGTCAAGCCTTAGAGATGGCGAGAAGTTAAGGCGGGTTTCCAAAAAAAAGTGTTTTATTTAAGTTTATAATAAAATATACATAAATACAAATATTATACATAATGTATAAACCACATATATACAGAATTATTAATGTAACCTACACAATGCATAAAACTTTCAGGCAGCTTATTTTAAAAAATAATTACTTCCAATGTGATAGTGACCAGTAATAAAATGGACACGTGCTGGCCACTACGCCGCGTGGATTACCGAGAAGATGAGCGGACCGCATTCGATTCCGCGGAGCGGTATTTTGCCCTTGTGTGTTGTCCGTGTCCGCGTGCGTGTATTTAGTGCGCGTGTGTACTCATATGAGGACGTGTACATTCAGAAGCGTGGCTCTAACAACTTTTTGGCAGTGCCAGTCTTAAAGTCTCGCCTTGGCAACATTTTACATGAAATGATTTGTTAAGATATACTTTATCGCAAAACGACATTAAGACTTGATATTAACTTGGTCCAGCGGTTTTTAAAGTTGTTGTCAAAACGATATATGTATTTATTGCGAATTTTATACTATCTCAAGGTGGTTTTATTTTATCTCAGTAATATATCGGATGGATTTTGGTGTACTTTATTTTAACTTTGCAACGGAAATTGAACGGATAAGCTTATATAAGCTTCTGTTGCTCTCTTTAACTTAACTTTTAATTTAAAATTACTTTGTAGGCAGTCTTTTTTCACACAATATATAAATGGGAGAAGGTTGGTTGATCATGGCAATTATTATATTGCCATTTTTGAAAGTGTAATTATAATGAGATGGACATTTACTAAAGATACCTAAGAATTTTAAATCTAGAGTACCTAAACTACACAATATCTGCCGAAACACATAGTGTAATAAAATTCTATTATACAATTAGTTTTTATCCGCGGCTTCATTCGCGTGATCTGTTAAATAAGAGTAGCAATACTATGTGCCTAGTTTCATTTTAATCCGTTCAACAATTACCACGTGAAAGAAAGACAAACATCAAAATATTCAAACGTCTTTACAAATTTTCGTATTTGTAACATAACTAGGAAAGGATCAACAGGATTAAGAATATATACAAAAAGATGACTACTTTTAGATTGTTGTATTGAAGCTGTTGTCAAGGAAGCTTCAAGATGAAGGCGAGTATCAAGCTGAAGTGAAACTTACGATTTCTTTCCGAAACGCAAAGCCAGCGCGCGCGCAACTCTGACGCATATCAAAGATGCGCGACGGCCATTTTTTCCACTGTACGCTCCCGATTTGGCTCGTGGCCAGAGACGCCGCTTGGCAGTGCGCCAGCGCACGAAATCACCCCCTCTCTTGGATAAGCTCGGTTCATATTTTATCGAAAATTAGGCGAATCAATTTCGAAGAATAGTCGAAACGATTGAGAAGTGTTTCCGAATTATTTATTTCGTCTTAGTTATTACTAAGACTCGATTTATTAATCGAGATTCAAAAATAAAGAAACTAACAAAACTTTAATGACATGGGATTTATAAAATATAAAAAGTATATAATTATCATCATAAAAATTTACGTAGCCAAATCTAACATAATGCCAAATAGACTATACGAAAGTCTCATGGACATTATTAAAACAACATAAACTGAAACTGACGTGACCCAGGGTACACTGGAAGAATAGAAAGCACAGGAAAATCCTTTTCTATTCCGGATTATTCTGTTACATAACGATATTTTTTGAAACGATTCATTATAAGCTGCGTCCTATTTACGTTCTCATAAAAGGTGACTTCAACACAGATAAAGAACGACTTTCGGTCATCAAAATATAACTTCCTGTAACCTCCCAGAATCTTAAAATTCTCTTTAACTGTTCCTGCTCAATTTTTTCCAAATTTGATTGTTTTCTTAATAAGGTTTTTCTCGTCTATTTAATAAGCATGCTGTGAAACGTGCAAAAATAAAACGCGTGCCTCGTGTTTGACACCAGCTATTACAGATATATTAGGCCGTAAAGACAGAGCTAAGCGTAAGTATAAACGTTGCCCAACTGAGAAGTACTCTTATTTCAATTTCATAGTTGTCGTAATCACATGTGCAAATCCAAAGATGCGAATTCCACAGTTGTTTTGTTCAACGTAGTATTGGTGAGGTCTGGATATTTTGAATCTGTAGGATCTTAATAGTTGAACAGATACTTTTCTAAATCACTTAGTCCACTTACAAGTTTCTTTCTACCATCTGAATAATCTCATCTAAGTCCAGATTCTTGTCCATACATAGCTCAGTTACTGTATTGCTGAACATTACGAAAGATATTAAGTTTGACATCGAGAGTAAAATTCTTGCAGGACTCTATAGTGCTTTGATTTCTCTGCTTAATGATGAGAGATCTTCTGCCATCTTCTTTCTGGTTTAGCTAGTTATCAACCAACCAGCCAGCGTTCTATATACAATATACTGATATTGACCTCCAAGAGTTAACCTCTGACATGTAAAATATTACAGCTGGCGTGCCCCAGGGTGGCGTTTTTTCTCCATTACTCTTTTCAGTTTTGTAAATCACAATATATACGTGAACATCGATACGTAATATGATTTGCCATTTCTGAGATACCGTGCACAAACACGCAGACTAACAAACAAACAAAATATCAAAAACAATAATAACTTTTATTATTACCTAAATCGACAGCGTTTCGACAATCGCTTTTCAACCGCCAAACACAGCTTGACCACCGCGTACAACGAACTAAGGACATAGCTGAAACATTCCTAACTAGAGACTTTACTGAAACTCTATTCAACTGCGCAACCTCTGGCATATCATAACTGATTTACGATTATTCGATTTCACTCAAGAGAAATTGTCTACTTAGCTCCGTCTACAACTATTTGGCTCGGAATCTGTTTGAAGTGAGAGACGGCAGGTGCAGAACAGAATGCGTCTAACAGACGCGGGTTAGACAATTTGTAATTTAGATCTCTGTTTAGCGGCAAATACATTAATCTTTCTTTGATACATGACATTTACGAGTATCCCAGCATTCTAAAGACAACCGGGATCGCCTATATTAGCGTCTAACCTGATTTCTAGCCAAATCGGTTTTACCAATAATAGTCATGGCCTCGCCTGCATACTCAGTTGAAATGAAATAAATATGATAATAGGTACCGTCATTTGTCAATTCATCCCATCTTTATACATATATCATTCTACAGTACGTGTGTATGTCACTGAACTCCTTCTAAACGGCTGGACCGATTTAAATTAATATTTTTGTATGCGTTTGAGTGGCGCCCTGGATGGTTTAGATCCACAAGTCATCCCGCAGATGGCGCTGTAGTTGGTATAAAGGTTATTTATCGAGACTGAAACTAAACGACAAATTTTGGTTTTGAAATATTTGTGGAAGTTCAGGGCAGGTTTAAAAGATGAAATGAAAAAAAAATTGTCTTGTGATACAAAGCTCGCTGGGTCAGCTAGTATAATGTAAATGTATTGTTCTTTTAAGATTACTCTATAGTCCACCACGAAACCAAAAATCACATCTGAATAATGGAATACCGTTCATGTTTAAATCAGGAAAATGTTATCCCATCCCTGAAAATATTATATCGTAAGATGACTATAATGCTTCCTGCCACACTGGAAACTTTTAATTAATGAGAATTTCAGTATTTCTAATAGATTTATTGATTCAAAGATGTTCCTGACCAGGTGACGAATAAGTGCAAGCAACTTTAGAAAATGCATTATGAACGCACAAACCAAATTATACAAAAAGGCAGCCGTATTGGGGCGGCTTAGAATACAAAACTCAATCCCCTGCTGGCCTACCGTGGTGTCATAAAGTGTCTTTGTGAAGCCCGTTTGGCTGGCTACCACCGTCTTGCTTGAATCATTCGCCAAACGATTCGTCGTGTTCTTGTCGGAGGGATTGAGAGCTATTTCTCCTCTTTTTCTTCCCACCTTTCAGTCCCATTCTTCTTCTGTCACCCGATCCGAAGTAGTATGTTGTTGGTGTATCTGGGATCAGTTGCTATTGTTATTGATCTCGGTTGCATTAGTTATGTATTCGTACCACTTCCCTTGTTTCGTTTTCTTCGCGTTTGGGGGTTTATTACTTTTTTCCTGGCAGGCGACGTATTAGTAGCACCCTAGGTGGGCGACCATCAAGTGACCTTCTGCTCGTTTGCCTGTTTATCACATAAAAAAACTTAGGTATATTCTGAGCGTAAGCATAAAAAAATCTCAGTGGCCTATATTCCAAGCAAAATTGCGAAAGAGTCTTTGAAATGATATTTCCTTTTCCTGTATTATTAATTTTGACAGTGAAACGAAAATTGTCTGGCTTTTCGTTTTCAATCATTCATGACGCTATATTACTAAGTGTCATTTCCGTTGTAACGCATAATTTGTTCCTGATCGTTCTAGAATCTTCGTCGTGTTAGTTTCCGCTATTTGCGAATTAATCGATAATAATTAATTAGCGATATTTTGTATAATAAGGTATTACGGGTTGAAAAGGGCTTGAAGCAGTGCCGATTTTAATGATAGTCTTTCGAGGCCAATTGGCACGCATTGTTTATAAATTACCAGTTGTTTCGGTGAATAAAAACATCGTGAGAAAATGTATACTCCTGAGAGTTAATAAAGTTCATAAAAATGTGTTCTTGAAAAGATCTTGAGCTTTTCCTGTCTTGATATGGGACGTCACGTCATTTCTAATTGTTATCACAAGGTCGATAAGCTTTATCGAAGGCCTTTAGACGGCATAGAATCATACATTTTGAAGGAGTGAAAAAAATTGCTAACGTCAAGACAAAAGTGAATAGACTTTTTTAGTGCGCTTTACCATCTAAGACTACATCGCCACTTACCATCAGGTAGAACTACGTTACATCACGAACTACAATAGTCAAGCAGTAACATAAAATATGTACAAAAATATTGATATATATGTAAGTAAGCAATAAGTGCTATCTGTAACTGTGAGTTGGAAAAAAGAACTCCCTGGGGTTCCTTGCAGCATCTCCCAAGACCACTCACCGTAGGGATGGTAGGGTTTGTTGAACCGATAGCGTATTTTGACTTGGGGACTAGCACCTGGCTTTGTTCCTTTCTGAAGATGGAAACCAAGCCAAATGCGTACGATATCTATTCGTAATGTTTTACGTAATTCTAAATATCAATACTCAGTCGCGGAAGTACGTCGTACGTACATTTACTACGTGTATTACGTGTTAGGCTGCAGCTGAAGGTCTTCTGTGTGTCATGGTCTTTTTAGCATTCAATGGATACTGAACATTTCCTGTTTTCCTATTATACTGAATTTCAGATTGTTAGAAGACGATGTAGTTTGTTTTAATATAAGCGTCTTCATCATCTCAACCCATCACGGTCTACTGTTGAGCACGGGTTTCTTCTCTGAATGAGAAGTTTAAGACTAGTCTACCACGTTGGCCAAGTGTGGATTGGCAAACTTCACACACCTTTGAGATTTGCAAACTCCCCGGCTTGCAGGCTTCCTCACGATGTTTTCCTTCACCGTTATAGCTAGTGGCATTTAAATGTTTAAACCGCACATAACTTCGAAAATTATGAAGTGCGCGCCCTGGGATTCGAACCCGGACGGGTAGGAGGCCGAATTCTTAACCACTAGGGTATCACCGCTTAAATGCTAAATACGCCTAAGTAATATACCTAGTTATATAAATACAATAACTTCACACTCAAAGTGCACAGGTGCATGGCCTCGAAAGGGAGTACGCGGGTAAATTAACTATTTATATGAGTTTATTTCAAAGTAAGTTAATACTTTGAAAGGACTTGTAGTGTATTTGGTGGTGACTGCGAAGCAAATTTCCCGGACTCGATTCCCCGGTTTGAGCTTCCAAGTATCCGTATTTACACAGTTAATCCCCATAATAAGTTTGACTTCTGACGTGTTAATTCATTAATTATCATGCAATTCTTTTAAAGTTTTTATTTAACTTGCAGTGTATGTTTGTATATTAGTATGTTAGCATGTTTGTATATTTGTTTGTTACGAGTCAAATCTTGCAAGCTTTATCAGACACACTTCATCTTACACTACGGAGCTGAAATTTTGCAGAAAGGTTTTATCCTGATGGAATTGCATTTTTATGACAAGCATGACCTGATGCTACGTTTAGGATTGGCTCCAGACAAGGGAACTCCCCAACGGTTAACAAAACACTTATGTTTATAATTAAAATAATATTAATAAGGTTTAGGTATTTAGTGCGTTGTCCATGCAATTAATGGGGTATGTAATGTCTGGGGTATGTAATGTCTGGGGTATGGAATGTCTATAAAATTTCTAAGATTTGTTTATTTGGGGCTAATATGTTCCGAAACTACTGGGCTGATTTGAAAAATTTTACTATCATTATTCTATGTTATTTTGTATGAACAGTAAAATATGTACTTTCAAAAACTTCGATAATGTAACCCGTGTGAAATGAAATACGAAAAAACCTTTCACACCTTATATAGTCTACACTGCAGAAATTATTGACAATAGAGCAAAGTGATGTACTACAGTTTTATAGAGGATATTAATATCTATAAATAACTTTGCAATACCATGTGTCAAACTGTTACAGATGTCACAATAACTACTTTTTTCTGGTAACTGATTCTTCTGAAATGAAACGAGCGCTATATAAATAAATGCGAAAGACTGTGGGGACGGATAGATGGATCTTTGTTTGTTACTCCTTCACGCAAACGCTACTGAACAGATCTGAATGAAATTTTACTCAGAGATAGATTATAGACTGGAATAAAACATAGGCAACCTTTTATCAAGTAATCACGCGGGTGAAACCACGGGCGGACACTGGCAAAATAATAAACAGGAACTTTTCAATGACCTGTCAGCCAATGTTTTTTCTCTCGACCACTGAGTCATTACGGGCGTCACCAACGAGCCGCAGCTGCCAAAGGATCTCGGCTTACTTTGCGCACGGCGCACGTGTGTTGCTCATTTCGCTGTAGAAAACAACACAAATTATGTTTTTAATGTATGCCAATATAACCCCTAAATCTGAGCAGGAAAGGCGACTTTTGATCGATGAGAAAATCGGTTTCCAATTTCTCCAAGGATTTCGATCAAATTGACGACTCTGTAATGTGAGTGACTTTTGTCATTAACTTCAGGTGATCTCTGATACCCTCAGGTGGCGCAAAAACTTCCCACCCTGGGGTTGGCGCTGACCCCTCCACCCAAACATACTGAAGCAGCATGGTGAAGTATGCTCCAGATCTCCTCAGTCGCGAAGACAGACCCATGCTCATTAAAACTTAATCCATAATGGGTGGAAGTTAATTTCATACAATTTTTTTATTAGATTAGACTAGGGTCAGACCGTGGCTTCGCCCGTGTGGTATATTGATAAATGATAGGCTATATGTAATTTCAGGCCATAATCTATCCCTTTACTGAATTTAATTCAGATTCGTTCAGTAGTTTTGCGTGAAAAAGTAACAAACGTCCATCCATTCTCATAAACTTTCTCATTTCTAATGTTAGTAGGATTTGATTTTATAGGTTGAAGCCAATCTCTGATATATGTATGTATATTTATATTTTGTTCCATATTAAGACGTATTTCGCTTTTGCTGAAACCAAAGGGTCGTAAGCAAAGACAGAAGTCAGCTGCCTTAGGATAGGGTTCAGTATGTTATTAACATCAATATTACGTCATTAATGTTATAATAAATAAATATCGATAAATATTATTAGCCATCTAACCCCAAACTAAGCGTTAGCGTGTACTACGGTGATCGGATAACTGATAAACTGACATATTTTTAAATACATATTTATAATCGTAATGATATTTACACCCACACACAGAACAAACATTCCTGCTCATCACAGAAAAGTTTGACGTGGGTGGGAATCGAACCCACGATTATTTTACCCTACGATATAGCAGCCAGGTTCACTAACCACTAGACCAACCAGCCTGTATTATGACAAGCATATTTCAGACCTGTCTAATAAGTACTTTTGTTTGAGGCATCCGCCGAATAACTCGTCATCTGCTAAGATATCCAATTATTCTTTCTTGGTCAACAATATAGCTGTACTACTTTTGGTGTTCACAACGTGGGTTGTTAACGTGATGAAGGTGACCTACCAGCATGCGAATATGTTCATTAATCGGCTATTCCTAGTAAAAGCTTAACTTCACTGCTATCTCGCTATGGTGCTTTCGTACAAGAAAGAGATTTGTCTCTCACTTTATTTTTAGAATATTACAGATCATTTATTTTTTCTCTTTTTCTCCTGAATGTGTCTTTTACTCTCGCAAGATAAATAATGTAATTTAATTATACTTTATAACATGTTATAATGCAGAAAGAAATCTTTAACTTAGGGCATGGTTTTATAAATTATTGTTAAATAAGTATTTCCATATACAAGAATATTTAACTGTCATATATTATCATTTCAAAGTCAAAGTGAAAATGTATTTTTTGTTACGTGGGCTATTAATGTCAAAAAATTTTTTTAATCTACCACAGTTTCGAAAAAGCGCTATTTTGAGGAGAAGAAACGGCGAAAGAAACTCCTCGGCACATCTTTTCAGTTAGTAATTACAAAATATGAAATGTACAACACACAATCTTAAAACCTTAAAAAATAGATTGAACCAATTCGAAGAGACTTCCAAGAAAACCAAAACATATTTTAGTCAGATATTATGGAAGCACAACAGCATACCACAATAGAATATACAGCAAATGTGCTGGAAGTAAACTATATTTCGTACTAATCAAATACATGATATCATCCCCTCACGTGCCGCAAGTAAAGGAAGACACCCTACCTTATGTTCACATTACAGATTGTGTCAAAAGTTTTTCAGCAAACTTGAACTGAATTAAATCACAACTAATCATTATTTATAGCAAATATAGTGTGGACTAGAAAAACAATAAGCAGAGCAAAGAATGTTGGAAATCTCCAGTCTCTTGTCGGTGTATCGCTCGCCGGGAGGCGTGGCTATATTTAGAAACGCGCGCGCCGCGACGCGTGCTTCGACCGCGCATGCGCAGTGACCAGATGTTTGTAATATTGGGGGACAGGAGCGGGTGAAATCACGTTTTTTATTGGTAATTATGTTTTACGCAGCTCAATACCGGTGTAGTCTCAAAAGTGCACTTGCAAAATTGTTTTTGTTTGTATAATTTTTATGATTAACTTGAATATTTGTGATTTTTGCTAGTTTGATATTGTTTTTGTAGCTGAGCTAAACAACAGAAAGCAAATTACTCACGGTATTTACCTCCTAAGCTCTGGAACTGAAACGTATGAGTAGCATATTAAAGCTGTAAATTACCGCAAAACATACATTAACTCAACTCATATAAGTACTGTTAATTTTTATCATGAATTAAGAAACATCCGATCCAGTAGTCGATAAGTAAGCATAATTTTATTATAATTTAGCTGTTCACTAAATATCAATTTGTAATAAAATTTATCATTACAAAAGCTATCAAATTACCCAAAACATTACAGCAAAGTTGGTTGTAAGTTTTGTTAATATTTTGGTCTCATTAAATCCAATTTAAAATGATACCTGTAATATTAAAATACTGTCCGAGCAACGCAAGTTTTTGGGCCACTGCAAGCTCTCAGCGCCCGCCTACAAAACCTATGTGTACGAGAAATGTACTAGATAGCTATGTTCGCCTGGTACTTACAGCAGGATGGAGCAGTGAACTCTTCTTGAGAGCATTCTTAGCCTGAGAGAAGTTGAGTCCTCATATCAATAATATTGAAAACCTGGAAATCATCATATATTAATGGCTAACTCAAGTATTCAGTTAATGTTCCGATTTTCAATGGTGTTTAACTGTTGGATTTTCGAAAAATCAGTCACAGATTTAAAGTTCGAATATATACTCGTATCTATGGTAGGATAATGAAGAATTCATAGCATCAAGGCTTGTTTCATTGTAGGCGATGAAAGAATGAAGCAACGGCTGGTTTGGTTGGTAGAAGCATTGGTGACTTTAGTGGCAAAATTGCGCTTGCCTACCGCTTGCCTAGCGACTATCCACCTCCTAAATTAGACCGTGGGTTTTATATACGTACTAGCTGTACCTGGCCGTGTTGCTACGCATCAACACATCGACCATGTGTCCGATGGATGTCATTTTTGTACCAAATTTTTACCAGATAATTCTGAACAGAGTTGCAAAGACATCAGTTCTCTATCTGTTACCACTTCAGAGTGTATAAAGGACAAACAAACAAACATTCATTTTTATATATACAGATTTCAACCGCAATAAATAATAAATAAATATCTGCAGACTACTCACACACGGCCATCTGATCCCAAACTAAGCATTATAGCTTATACTACGGTGATCAGTTAGGTGATAAACATATATATATATGTGTGTGTATTTTTTAAATACATACTTATATAGATATATTTTTTTTTCTTACACCCAGACACACAGACAAACATTCCTGCTCATCACAGAAACGTTAGACCTGGGTGGGAATCGAACCCACGACTTTCGGTGCAGCAGTCAGGTTCACTAACCACTAGACCAACCGGCCTGTCATGTCGGAGGAAGTCCTCTTCTTTTTTCTCTTGGTTCATTAGTCAATCTTTATATTTCCAGTCAAGACAGATAACTTGTAAAAAGTCAAGAATTGCACATGGTTTCTTCTCGCATCCCTCAAATAGGACCCGTGTATTACGAGAGGTTGCTAAGACCATAGAGGAAGGAGGAAGTAGGTTCTACTCTGCTGCCATCAGGTTATAGAATTCTACTTTAAATATAAATGTGAAAGTTTGTGAGAATGGATGGGTGTTTGTTACTAATTCACGCAAAAACTACCAAACCGATCTATATGAGATTTGGTACAGGGACTTTTTGTCTACATACTCGGGTGAAGCCTCACAAACTTTCGCAACTATAAGATTAATACGTCAATAATCTTCAATACAAACGGCAGTTTTACGTTATAAAAATAAATACTCTAACACTTTCGAATCCATACATATTTCAAGATACTACATATTATTATTTTCACCGAATTTATAATTTCAAATCCTAAGGGCCTCGTATTACTGTGGCTACCATGAAAATTATAATAAATTCTGCAATCTTAAAATAAATGAATTCAGCCTCGTGTATTGAAAAATTGAGTGCTAATTCGTTGCTGCCAGTCAGTTGAAGACAGAAGTGAGACAGCAATCAGGTGACGCACTACGATTACAGACTAAATATATTTTATTAATAACAATTTGTCAGCAAAATGATTCACGAACCGCTTTCTTAAAAATGTCGGTGCAAATGTTCGATGTTCGAAATTTGATGTCAACATGTGCAACGGATATTCATAACGTTGATGGGGTTGCCATCTCTAATTGTTTTAATTAAAACGATGACTGAAAACATATATGATTAATGTCTTTCCATAAATATTTCACATATTTTGGATTGTTTTCGGTGACAAATATTCATTATTTAGGTACTACCCGCAAATCGTCCTGTGGGTACATGGATAAAAATAGCCAATTTGTGATTTCAAACAATAATTTATCTCTGTGTCAAATTTCATTTGGTTTCGTTCGGTACTTTTTGCGTGAAGGAGTCATCCATCCATCCATCTAGCCTCTCAAACTTCGCATTTATAATAGTAGTACATTCGTGTTTTGGAGGCGTAAAGCTTTCTAACCCTATCGTTAGATAGTAGTCTAACGATTGTTGTGATGGCTAGCTTAAAAGTTCCAATGTTTAATTTCGACACCAAATTGCTCCCCAACTAGTTTCGGAATCTAATTGTTGAGGCTATTAAAGTAAAAATATATCCCTACTCAAGAAAGTGCATTATATTTCATTTATCATTCAATTTATGATACGTATATAATTCAAACAATCGAAATTTTCACAAAACAATTGCATCATATCAAAAACAGTTAAATAAAGAAAATATTAAGGGATTTTTAGCAAAAATAACCTCCTTCTTAACAATAATTTTGAAGTCAAGGAAAACATTACCTCTAAATATTTAACTTAATGATCTCTATAACATTAATATTTTCTTATATCCTCAACCATTTTACGCAAAATTCTATTCTGTCTATTGGTTAGCTGGCAGAGAAGCTTCCTAATTGTATGTACCGTTTTGAGGTCAATAAAGGTTAAATAAATCAATATTTCTGTCATTAGAAACTGAAATACTTTAAAAACACGCCCATACATGTCATTATTTATTTTAAGCAATAGAAAATCAAACAACTATGTGTTTAAATCCGAAAGCACGCACGGAAAGCCATACAGCGCATAAGATTTCCGAGCAGCGTGCGAGTGTGTTGCATAAATCACACGCACACACGCGCGCCGCGACGGCGGCCATCTTGGTTGCGTTGCGCGTGGGCAGCCGATCGGCACGTGCGAGCTATTCTGGGCGGCGGTACCTCCCGCCCTAGTCGAGCTACGTAGCGATAATTGATTTGAATTGAGGTTTTCGTTTTATAATCTCAATATTGAAGGATTTACGTTGGTTTTTAAATGTAGATTTTTTAGTTTCAGTTGTCGGTGGGTCGTATTTTGAGATGAGTCTGATTTTTTTTCAAGACGTTGCTTTTTATTGTGATCATATATGATCGATATAGAACACGGCTTCGTTTTTTAAATTTACGAAAAGGAGAATATAGTATTTTTAATTTTATAATAATTTTATAATAGCATTTTCTTAATAAAACATATTCTTATGTTGTATTTCTTTTAAAATTTGAAACACATTCAATGTTAGTTTTTATTTTATAACATTATTTACTGATGCTGTATAAATTATGCTCACAAAACAAACATTAAAACTTCTTAAATGTTTTAATACCCCCGTATTTTCCACGTTTCGTACTTAATTTCTGTTGCTATCGTAGAAGTGTTCTTGGCACATACATGATTTATGTGACACATAAATTTTATGGATTAACTACGATGATTCGCAAGTATCATTTAGCACTGATGAAATGTTTTGAAATATATTATTAGTATTGTAATTACATGACCGATAATAACTTTAAAGCACATTTTGTGGAATAAAAATTTGAAATGGCTTCGAACCATTAATGACCCAATACTGGACTCCTCGTAACTGGGGAAAACTAAAACGCTGATCTAATGCGGAAGGTGGGGTCAGTGGCCAACACAAGGGTTGTGTTTTTTAAGCCATTGTAAGACCACGGAAATAATTTAGCGACTTTCTCATTACAACAATTGCAATCGACAGCTTTACGTGCCCTATGAAGCCCGGAAACGCTTGACATTTTTCCCACTTGTGAGAAAAATCCCCACCCACTTCCCACTTTCGTCAGTTGCTTTCAGATACAATTCCTTGGTATAAATAAAAGTCACAAGCAAATGGTATAATTTAAAATTCAGATATACCCAATGTCTTGGCTAAATAAATTATCTACTACATGAAATTTTATTAACCCCACGAACCAGTTGTGAGGTGTGAAATATAAAACACGAAAAGAGCGAGACAGGACACTAATGACTATATGCTAGAAAGAGACGACAATAGCCACGGTTGTTGTTTGTTTATTCTCTAAACCCGGGACCGTGCCGTACACATTTCCCTTTTTGATGGCGGATTTTAATGAGCCGTTTACTGTGACGAGAGATTAGAGCCGGTGTATAGCTATTAATAAATGTTGGTGTATGGAAAATATATCGTTCATAGTTTGCTTCGATTGTGGCTGATGGAATTAAGCAACAGCGGGCGCGGTCGGGTGGATGGGTGACCGCTAGTGACAAAAAGACTTTGTGCGTCGGACGACACGGTACGTCGTTCCCGCGGGTGTATTACGTTTTTTACAAACGGAAAGCGATTACGAAAATTTTGTGTTAATTGCTCGTAGATTGCATATTAGTATTACATATCAACGCTAAATAATTGTGCTACTGAATTGGTATTAACGCAAGTTTCGCCGCGAGCAAGCATTAGCAAGCGATCTCGTATGTGATACGATATTTTTACCCCATAGGCTGTTGCTGATAGTTTGCTGATTGTTTGCTGTTTGCAAATTCGAAGTTATCGTTAAGCTATGTCATAGGCCTTCAGGCGGTTTTAAATCTTTCGACACTTGTTGGCCACTAACCCAAAACAGCATAGTATATAAGAGGCCTCCTCAGACCGAGGGACAACCGTGCTCAGTAGTGAGCCATAAAATAGGCTGAAGTCATACGGAAAAATATTATTTCTCCAGAAAATTATCGATTCCAGTTTTGTTTTGCTTAGCTTGCGCAATGTGTTTTGACACATTTTAAGCTACCAGTAAAAATTCGAAACGCTTATAAAACATTAGCTTCAATATGCGGCTTCATCAGATCTGCTTGGTGTATTGATAAAATATTAGCCTGTGTTTTTCGAATTCTCTATCTTATATATCTCTGTGCCATAATCAAAATGGACGAGCGTCTAATTCAGTTCTTACGGGTTTCTTGTTTTTTATTCCTAAAAATAGTTTATTCTATTCCATCCTATAACTGAAAGACAGAGTAATAACGATGACTCTGTTTTACGACGGCTCTAGTCTTAAATAACTGATGAACTGAGAAGAGTATAGAGAGATGAAGATGAAGTTAACAAGTCACGGCCTCGTATTCATAGCCCGGCGGTTGGGTTCGAGGCAATCTAAAGAGTCAAGCAATAGCGGGCGCTGGGTGACCGATAGTGGCATGAATTACATGAGCGATACTGCAGAAAGGTCACTTGATGGTAAGTGATCACCAATGCCCATGACATTAATAAAACCAGGGACTGAATGGGATGTTACTAATGAGTTGCCTACCAGGAAGGAAAAACCAACATATACGGGGAAGAAAAGGAAACAAGGCAAATCCATCGAGCCAATTGTTGCTGTTCAATTTCAATCGTTAACTCTTATCGGAAGCGTCAATAAACGTAGCACATGCTAGGCCAAGGGCCTCTTCAATCGTCAGAGACCTTTAAGTCGCCATTAAGTCGAAATCTAGAACAAAAATAAGAAATATTACAAAAAAAGATTTAAATAATTTCAACTATTAATTACTCTATAAGCGTAGTCATTAATTACACATAACTTTAGAAAACCGAACAATAACGATTAAAGTTAACTGTAATGGCGTGATCACTCTGATTGTTACGTAACATATTTTGTCAGGTCTATGTTATTCACGACTACACTGCTCGGTATTGACGTCTATTGTGAACTCAAATCTTTAAGTCAAAAAATAGAGCAAAAACAAGCATTACTATTAGAAGATATAAATTTATTCAACAATTAATTACTCCATAATAAACCTAGTCATTAATAACAAGTGACTTTAGAAAACTGAACAATAATTTGACTGACCGACGCATTAAAATATCAGAGGCTTTGGGTAACACCACGCCATTATCTGAATGTGACCCTATTTTCTCAATGACGCCTTTACAATGTCAGACTATTAATATTTTTATTTTTAAATGCTTTATTAAAAAATGGTTTTAAAGGTTATTTAATAAAATAAATGTTTCTTTCTTCTTCTTTATAATAAACCTAGTCATTAATCACACGTAACTTTAGAAAACTAAACAATAATGTTCAAATTACGGTGATTGTAACGTAACATATCGTGTCAGGTCTCCGTTATTCACAGGTACACTGCTCGGTATTGACGTCTATTGTAAACTCGAATAATTAAGTTGAAAAACCGAACAAAAACAAGCATTAGATACTATTAGAAGATATAAATTTAAATCAACAATTAATTACACCATAATTAAGCTAGTCATTAACAACAGGTGACTTAAGAAAACTAAACAATAATTTTCATAGTGCCTATACATACATACTATGTTACGAAGATTGTAACGTAACGTATCGTGTTAAGTCTCCGTTATTCACGACTACACTGCTCGGTATTGACATCAATTGTGAACTCGAATAATTAATTCGAAAAACAGAAAAAAACAAGCATTATTATTAGAAAGTATAAATTTTATCAATAATTAATTACTCCATAATAAACCTAGACATTAATAACACGTGACTTTAGAAAACTGAACAATAATGTTAAAAGTTCCTATACATTACCTATAATGACGTGATCACAGTAATTGTAACGTAACATATCGTGTCAGGTCTCCGTTATTGTACCTTATTCTACGACTACACTGCTCGGTATTGACGTCTATTATGAACTCGGTACTTTGGAATGTTACACAGCAGCACTGGATAAGACTGGTCAGATCTCATGATATGAGAATCATACTTAGTTTAACCTTTTTCGCGTGACTACGTCCGCGTGGTCTAGTCTACTCCTCTCCTGTGAATCTTCTCTCACCCCCCTCGCATACAGCCAGTTCTCTTGATCTCTGTCCTTCAGTCCTTCTCTGTATTCTTCTTCTGTCATCCTTTCTAAAGTTGTACGAGTATGTTGATGGTAAATTTAGGATCAGATGCTATAGTAATTGATCCCAGTTGCTTTAGTACCACTTCCTTGTTTCCTATTTCTTACCCACATATGCAGCTCTATTACTTTCTTTCTGGCAGGCAACTCGTTAGGTGACCCGTTTGCTCATTTGCCATCTCACATTGATCACACATAGATATTTTTTACACCCAACCACGACTTCGGTGAAGTAGTCAGGTACACAAACCAATATACCAACCGGCTAGTCGATATATGTTTGTCACGAATATGTATCTTCGTATATTTCATATATTCGTGTATAATAATTCATAGTGTAATATGATGCAGGTCTTTGTGGTGCTCCTGGCGTCGGTCCAACGCATTCGGTTACCTTGAAACATTCAACCGTTGACGTGAAGTGTTTCAACATATAACTATACAACATATTAACATATATATTGCGTTTTTATGTATCTTGTGCCAATGCTACGAATGTTGTTCTTGTAGAGCGCCTTTATTAGAAAGAAATAATGAGAATGAATGCTGTGAAGTTATTTACTTGTATATTTTGTTGATTTTCTTTTGTTTTCATTTATACTACAGATCCTGTCAGCAATTGAAATTCAATTTAAAATAAATTGTCATTTACAGTACTGGAATTGCCAAACGACATTGTGTTTCAAATTAATCGTGTGTGTGGTGTTTTTTGTTCTATTTAATGTGTTTTAAATACATTTTTGTATAAAGTAGTAGCTTTCCGCACTCCTTCTCCGTAGAAACTTTAACTGTGCTAAATTTCATAGTCCTCAATCTGCATAATTTTCTTAGAAAGGGGCACAATGTTTTTGCTTCTCATATTAATATAGATAAAGATTTAACACTTTCAGTACCAATTTTTTATTTAAATAACAGAAAAGAGACACATGCAGCCAAAGATTTTATATTATAAACAGGCAAATGAGTAGACGAATGACCTGATGGTAAGAATCGCCCTCCATGGATATTCACAACACCAAACTGAGGTGTAACAAAAGCGTTGCATGATTGAAAAAAGTAACAGTCACACTCGAAGACGACATAGTAATAAGGCTGTATTAAAAAAAATATATATGTACGTACTTAGAAATATATATATATATATATATTAGATGTCTGATCACCATAGCAAAACCTAATGCTTAGCTTGGAATGAGATGGCCGTTTGCAAGCCCTGAGATATTGATTTACTCTCTATTGTAGAAGCAACCGGGGCCAATAATGACCCCAGGCAAACTAATAACATATATCTTTACAACAGGATACAAAAGAAGAATGGGAAGTATGATGTAAGAGACAAGGAAAAAGAAGGCGAGTAGAATCGGCTATCAAGGCTTCAGATTTCAGGCTGACTTATGTCGTTTCTTACGATACTCTGGTCTGCCACCGTAGCAGTAGGATTAGTACAGAATTGTAGAAAAAGATTTTTTTCGGTATACCGAAATATATTTATATATATATATATATGTATATTTATAAATATATCTAATCTAGTTATGTATATATTTATAAATATA
>DWJZ01002110.1:0-20501 GCA_018249125.1 Asbolis capucinus
ACCATAGCACAAGCTAACGCTTAGTTTGGGGTCAGATGGCCGTGTGTGAGTTGTCCAAAGATATTTATTTATTTATTTTATATACCTCTTAGTCTCGTGGATGAATACAAGAAAAAAACTGAATCCCAGAAACTGCTCGGTACTAATTTATTTATCACATAAATATACCTCCAGGTTTGTAATCGAAGCCGTGACTATTCGCTTGGCATCCAGGATTACTAGGCCAACTCAGTTTCAAAGACGTTGGTTTCTACTGAGTACTGTTCTTTCTTCTGCTCTCTCTCGTTACTGAGGAGACATTGAAATACTTTTAACATTTTGACAAAGCCGTGAAAATCGATTTCGAATAATTAATAGTTAACTTAGTTATCCTGAACTCCCACACCGTCATACAAGATGCTATTATGTCACAACACTCTTAAAAAAAATAATTAAAAAACCGGCCAAGTTGTCACCCGCGACAGGGTATCTGACATTAAATTCCTAAACCCTTTAAGCCTACTTAAAGGGGAAGTCTCCACTAATCCGCATTGGAGTGTGGTGGAGTATGTTATAGGCCTCCTCAGTATGAGGAGAGACCCGTGCTCAGTGCCTGTCGATGGCTCCTTGGCCATCAGTGGGTTGAAGACAATAGGGGAGGTACCCGAAAAAATACGTCCCTAAAAATATTCTTCATGATGTTATCCTAGCATTTACTTACCATCATAAATACACATTGATGCAAAACTACAGACAATCAATATTTTTTTTGCATTTATTGTCTGTCTGTCTGTTCGAGGTTCATGCAAAAACCACTGGACAGATTTAGATGAAACTTGGCATAATCAAAGTTTAAAACCCGAGAACGGTTGTAGGATAGATTTTATCCCAGGAAATGGCTTTGTTCAAGCAGGATAACAGGTTTAAATTAGTATGGCAACTCCGAAACCAATGGACTAATTTAGATGAAAAATTGCATGTTTGTAGCTTATGTAAGGACAAAGAATATAGGATACTTTTTATTCCAGAAAACTGATTAGTTCCTGTGGGATAAAAGGTTAAAATTTGTATGGCAAATGTGAAACCACTGGAGAACTTTAGACACAATTGTGCATGTTTGTAGCTTATACGAGTATGATATAGATTGTTGAATAATTTACAGCCTATCTTCCTCCAAACGAAACGAGGGAAATTCGTAGTAATTAAATAAATACTGATTCAATATAGCTTTATAGCTATACTCAGTGCAAATTCGATCTGAATTTTTTTCAAACTTCTCAATTTTGTAAAGAAAATATTCCAGATCGAATAAGCTCCCAGTAGGAGGTCCTGTGTTCAAATCCTGTTGAGCACATCTCTAATTTCCAAAGTTATACTCGTATGCGTATCGGAAGTTGTTAATCAGTTGCTATGGTGAAGGAAACCATTGTGAGGAAACCTGCACTCCAGAGAAAGTTCTCGAAGGTGTGTGAAGTCCACCAATCCACACTTGACCAGCGTGGTGGACTATCGCCTGTACTCCTGACATTGTTAGTGGAGACCCGAGCCTAGCAGTGGGACCGTTATGGCTTGCAATGATAATGACAGAAGAGTCTCTGCACTACAGGACAGACAGACAGACAATATGATAAAAAGTTCCAAATTTTCTACAGAACCCTAAAAATACCACTGCAGAACAAGAAAGTAATAAAAAAAATGTTAGGACGTGAAATCCCGTCTAACCTACAGTCTCGTCCGATTGTTGCATATTTGCAACCGATAATCCGACAGACAAATCCGTCGTCCGACATACCTGACAGTTTAATTGGTCGTTGTCAAAACTCATGCATGTAATAGTCCGTATGCATGTTCATACTTATGATGTCAGTGGTATGGAACTGTTTGGTGATGTTACAAATTAACATTTTAAAGTTATTGTGTCAAAATTTATAAATTAATAACTGTGTATTGCACAATCGTTTCTCGAATAATCCCGTTAATAAATTTATAATTTTTGTATTTATATACCAAACTCTTTTTGGTTTTCTACGTACTACATTTGTATTTGTTTATTTGTGTAATTTTATCCTTTTTTGAACTATACAAAACAATGGTTTTCACTAGAAACAATACTAACGTGTTGTAACATGATATAAGTTGAACGTAAGCCTTTTTCACTACTTACGATATCTACTAAAAAATTCTGTAACTGTACTTTTTACTTTTAAATGTTTCCGATGATTTTTTTTTCATATGAACATTAGGACGACCAACCGCTGTAAGCGGTTTAGAAGAGAAAATAAAGAAATTTCTTTCTTATCTAATATTTGGTTTTTTATAACCGATAATTAATTTATTCACGCAGGTAATGATGACGCCTAGTTATGACCGTCAATATTTTTTATATATTGCTCGGAATAGATAAATTTCAATTCCTGCATTTTGCTACTCCAACCAATCAGGCGTTTTGCCTGCCGCGGCCCGCTTGCGGGTGCGTGCATAATTTTTAGTTGCAAATGAGTGCGGGTAGCAAACCCCGTCGAGTGAGGAAGGCATGTATTTCAGTCGCGAAATTTTCAGATTTTCTTAATTTTGTTGAAGATATCAGAGGCTAGCTAATTCAAATTCAAAAATCTTTCTTCACTTCATGTACGTCAATTGCAAACATTTCGCAAGGGCCCCTGTACTAGGTGGAAAACCTGTATTACTGGGTACCCCACTCTTACACCCGTTGGACATAATATAGTAGGTACATTAGTTATGAGTTTTTGTGAAGTGAAAGTGATAGCTTTGTTGGCGACAGCGATACCCTGGTGCCGCTATCACCAATCACGCGCTGTGTGCGTGGAGTCGTAGGTCACGCTACGGAACACATAAGTATCCCCTCAAAAATTTGTTTAATTATATTATTGTAATATATTATTAATTATTGTATCGTAATATATTATTATTAATTAATTATTTGTTGTATATTATTAATTATAATTCATCCACTCCATCTTTTGGGGTACACCAAATCCCTTGACCTTGACTGACTGACTTGTGACTTCCTTCAACGTATCAGAGCTGAAGCGGGCAGGTAAGTCGTCAGCCTTTACCAGGTTGGTGTAATTCCGGTTATGTTTAAGTAATTGGTTTTAGGTAGGTATATCGTACCTACCAATTTCGACCACGTTTTAGAGATTGTGTCGTGGGGTCCATTGATCCCCTTTACAAGTCCAAAGTACAAAGTCCAAAGTACAAGTACAAAGTGTATCGTACACACACACATGCATATATACGTGAGTGTGTGTGTCTGTGTCGTACAAAGGGAAACGGTAGGCCTCACGACACAACCTCTAAAACGGGGTCGAAATATATATATATATATATATATACCTCTTCCTTTGAAATATAACAAAGGTTTTCCGTTAAATAGGTTATATTTAGCACAGGTTACGCACCCCTGTATAGTACAGTCGTGGTCAACGAGACCAAACGTGAGGTCACTCAGGAATATGGCGTTCGAAAGCAGAGTTCAACGATTAATTCATCCATCACCCTTGACGGATGAAAGGTTTCTGAGAGAATGAAGCTTCAATTTGCTCAAACATATTGACTAAATGCCTTCTAATGTTATGTGGAACTCTAACAATATTAATTGCAATTTAGTTATATAAATAATATCTTTGGACAACTCACACGGGCATCTGACCCCAAGCGTAATTTATACTATGGTGAACACGCAACTGATAAACATATACTATACATACGTATACATTTCTTCTTTCTTCATCCATACTAATAACAAAGAGAAAAGTTTTGTATTTTTGTATGTTTGTATTGAATAAAGTCAAAAAGTATTCATCTGATTTCAAAAATTCTTTCACCATTAGAATGCTACTTTATCACTGAGTGACATAGGCTATATAAATATGTAGAAAAAATAGTATAATATATAAAGACAATAAAATGATGAACCGGCGGGCGCTCGGGGACTCGGGCGGGGCGCGTATTAACCGGAGTGCGGGGCATATGAATATATATTAAATTACCCATATCATACATTCCCAAGTACATATATATGGCATAGGGCAGCATTTTGACCAACACCCACCACCACGGCCACGCGAACAAAGTCGCGGGCTAATGCTAGTATACTTAGAAAGATATTTTTGACACCCAGACATACAGAACAAACTTTTTCTTTCATTACAGAAAAGTTCGTCCTTAATGGGAATCGAACCCACCACCTTCGGCGTAGTAGTCAGGTTCACTAATCACTGGACCAACAGGCCTGTCAAGTTAGTACGCTAAGCTGAATTGTGAAATTCAGAACGAAGAATTAACGTATTAAAGTACAGAGCAATATAAAGAATTTCTTCAATTCATTAGCCTCTAGTAATCAATCAGCATGAATTCATAAACTATACTGAATACCTGACTGCACAGGGAAATTTAGCTGCATATGGAATTTAAAAATTGCCCACGAGTTACTTGTTTAAATTGGGGAAGAATGGGAAGGAGAAGAATTAATACGAGTGAAAAGAGACAAAGACGGATCCGCCCGCGGCTTTTAAAGCGTTATGTGTCGATAAAAATTAGCATATGTGTCATTCCAGGCTATCTCTAGCATGAAATAGTAACAAACATCCATAATCTATCCATTCATTTTTCTATCCATCCATCTGTCTATCCATCCATTTATCTATCCATCCATCTCTCTATCCATCCATCTCTCTATCCATCCATCTGTCGATTCATCCATCCATCCATCCATCTATCCATCCATCTATCCATCCATCTATCCAACTATCTATCCATCCATCTATCCATCCATCTATCCATCCATCTATCCATCCATCCATCCATCTATCCATCCATCTGTCCATCTATCTATCCATCCATCTTTCCATCCATCTATCCATCCATCTATCCATCCATCTATCCATCCATCTATCCATCCATTTATTCACCCATTTGTCGTTCCATCCATCTATCGATCTATCCATCTATCCATCCATCTGCATTTATAATACAGTAGGATTAAAGTCTCTCTTATCTACCAATCAACTGCTTACCCTACCTAACCTATCTTCAACAACTCGTCAAAATAAAATCGCAATTGCAAACGAGTCGTCAGCACAACAGGACGCAATAATCAATTCACATTGTCATTGTGCAATCTGGTCTCGATAAAACGCATCGGATTCAAGATGCGTGGAGACGTCATTGCACAAGTTAAACTAATGTTTAGAAGGGATAATTATTCATCTTGTACTGATGAGGTAAAAACTGAGGTCAATTATTATATAGAAATTTTTCTCACAGTGTCTGTTGCTGCATGGTGCTCAGTATAGTATCATACTGTGCAAAAGTTTTGTAATGAGTGTAATATCTATATATTATATACTGGTATAATAGTACCTTGCAAGTCTTGTTTCGTCAGTAATACTTTTAAATAGTTTAAAACTATTAAGTAAACCAGTAACCAATTAGTTTTACCTGTGCTTTGTCTGCTTCTTTTACATAAATGTCTTTTTCTTTCTTTTATCTTCTATGGCTTTATGTTGCCTTTGGTGATACCTATGTATCAAATATGCACAGGCGAAACTGTCTATTTACAACCATCAGGTGTCATACAACTACCTACCTATGCTTGTAGGTAGGCCATTTCTAAAACAAAGCCAAAATTTTATCGTTTTTTTCCTTAATATTATATATTTCTGTAATATCAATATTTTTTTAATCTAACACTAAAAAAAATTTAATTTCATAAGTGTAGTAACCTATTAACCTGCGTGAAAAAAATTGTTTATAGATTAAAAAAGCCAAAAGTTAAATAAGAAAGAAATTTCTTTATTTTTTTTTCTAGACCGCATACAGCGGTTTGAGTAATGTTCATATGGTAAAAAAAAAATTTAAACAAAACATAAACCACTCCACAGTTTCCCTAACCCATGGTTTCGCATTAGCGATTCGTTTTGATATGTCATCGCGCACCGCATCGGCCCTTCCTTTGTATCACCCGCGGGACCCAGCCTTTTTATCAGCATTATTTATATTATCAACACTTACAAATAGGGGAATGAATCATTAATACGCTTAAAATATTGTGTTATTAACTACACATGTTAGTTTTTTGAAAGTGAATCTAATTAGAAGTGAGTTTTGCTTTATAAAAACTAAACATCTGTTTTGAGATTGAGATGTACAGTCGCGTGCATAAAAATGTTACTGAGATATTAGTCCTAAATAACGCGGACATACTATATGATCGGTATTTTTATATGTGAAGAAGGTAGACATAAAAACAAGGCATAATTTATAACATATAATGTTCGGTTAGCAGAGCAATTACAAGTAATATATGTATGTAGAAATTAATATTTATTGTCAAAATATTCATGTAAATTACAAAAGCTTACTAAATTAACCTGCTCAATAAATCAATATAATTAAAATGACTTTAATATATTATTTAATCCATGACAAGAGTTAGACAGGTATGTAAATCATTACAATGATTACACTCTGTTATATTTTTTACATAAATAAAGCAGTTATTTATTTTTCTTGTTATTATTTAACAAGTTATTGAAATTATTAAACATTTCGCAGAAGCTAAATATGCTTTAATTAAAGCATATGATCTTAGATGGGATTCTTTCGCCCGTTTGAATTTTAGTAATTATTTTTGAATGAAATAAAACGAACACTAATATATTATCCTAAGCTTACTTTACAGTTTGTACCTAACACAATTCCATTTCTTTTTAATCAGCTAGCCTGTTTATTATCTTTGGAATATAAAGTCAAACTGAAAACATTGACCACTGATAAAAAGTTAAAAAAAAACCTTACTATAAAAGAGTAGACGATTTTCAAACGGCTCAATGGTTTCCTAGAAGAACACCTGACTAACAAAAAAACTGGATTAAATAGGTTCATTACGTCAAACTTATAACTCTCCTCTTTTCTGAGTTAAGGGTAAACAGGTACTTATCTGCAAATTGTTGTTCTAAATTTGTTGCGGCTTCCCGAATAATTGAGACGCCAAAATCTAATTCACTAACCAGAATAATATATCCAGGAATGAGGACATGTCGACTAGTGACAGTAAATATTATGATTTCACCCAAGACTTTGCATCTCTTACGTCAATGTGACGTCTGTTTCATTATACATTATTCCAATGTATTTTCACCGAATCTCAGCTACTGTATATATGGATCTTAATTCGATTGACAGAAGCATTAGATTCGTGTGCACCTTCGAATCAGGATTACACTATTTTGATATGGCTCCCGGCTTTATAAATTATGTCATGGTATGTCCGGTCGTCAGTTCTGATCTTTTTGTCAGTTCCCGATGCGACATTATACTCCTGAAGTATCCACTTTTTGATCTATGCTTTAACATAATCCACACTTTCATCTCGTGCTTCTGGTTGTCGCTGCTCCGATTTGACAATAATAGCTTTACAATGATTTACAAAGGATTTAGGAAATATGCTCTATCTGCAAACAATTCTACTGAAGTAATCTTTTATACAAGCGTATATTGTATTTTAAAACTAATCGCTTCTGTTAGTGCCAAGGACGCAACGACAGATGGTGTATGTTTTCTTAGGTTATTAATACCTCCCGCCATCTTTATTGATCTGAAATCGGCGCGTACGCAGCTCGTCACGCCCAGCGGCTTCTATTGGCAAAGCTATCATTGACCCGATAACTTTACGATATCTTCCGATCTTTCTTGATGTATCCAGACAACCTCGATCAATGTCTTCGATGGTTCACTATGTCTATGCCATCTGTGGGGTACAATAAATTGTTACACAGCTGGTCTACTCGATCAAAAATCGCATTTTGATGTCATCTCTTACATTAATAACGCTATCAAAATGCGGTCGAAATGTCAGAACGGCGCCAGTAAAATATAAACGGCAATTGCTAGGACATCTCCGCGAAGCTATTAAATAAAAGTCTTTTTACATTAGATAAATCGCGTACGTTATTCGGGAACATCTGTCCCTTGCCGATTACAGCCATACATTATGCTCAGTTTGTTGTTTTTAATAAAAAGTTTAATCCGTTCGGTTATGACGGCAATTTGTCTGGCCGATGGAAAAACTTGGTCGATTACTACTGGCGCTTCGGCCTGCGCGAATCGTTCCGCCCGCCTATTACAACCGCTCAACGGTCTCTTTTTATTCGCGCGATTATGTCATGTTTATTTATGCATTCGCTTTTGTCTTCCATTAACGCTTCTTCCTTTTTATCTTCGACGACCATAATTCACTTAAAAGTATTTTCACTGTCAGAAGCTCTTTGAGCGTGGCAAAAATCGTTGCGATCCCTTTTCATAATTCGCGTTAAAACGCGTTGTCATTCGTCCGGAAATACGGTTCATCGAGTTGTTTCTGTTTCGTCACCTTATAACGCATACACATTAACAATTCAATGCGTTCTTAATGAAGAGCTGATAAAATGTATATTGTAGTATTCGTCACGACTCCCAAGCAATTAATCGGAGTTTTCTTTTTTTGGAAGTCTGTTTATGGGCGCAAAGATTTAGTGACCGTCCCCTTCGGTTGATTTGTGCGTACGTCCAAAGGAACTCTTTGTCGTGAAAGGAGCTTAAGTGTGCAATATATCGTCACGAACAAATTTCGCGCAGAAAGATCTCTCGTTAAGACTGATTGCCGAAAGTACAGCAATTTAAGGACTGGTTATGGGAGTTTTTTCTTTTGTTTTCATATCCACGCCTCGTAATATATTGCTAGATATTTTCGTTTTAACTTCGCTGTCATTTTGAAAAATTATGCAATTTACTTCGGGCTATTGTTTTCATTTTGATACATACTCTTACCTGTGTGGTCCAAGGAAGATAATTGTATGGCTTGAATGAATTGAACATAAATAATATTTCAATTTCTACTTGTGAATTATAAGCGCAAAAAGCGCGTAAAGTAATGCGTTCTTAAAAATTATTTTAATTTTCGTTTTGAATAAAAATTTTAGTATTTAAAACAGAACGTATTACATAAATAATATCAATTATATATGAGACCTAGTAGTGAAAATTTGTTCGTAGAAATTTATGTAAGGAAATAACAAATAGGTTTGGAGTCAAACGGATACCATTATGTTCAAAAATATCAATTTTGTTACAACATTTGATTATATCAGTGATAATAGCCTCACCATTAAAAAGTCTAATTTGTATTCGTACATTATCGTGTAAAACCGCTTAGAAGAAATTTTCACATAATTACGGTTTGCTATGTTGTACCTGTTATTAGTATTTCTAATCAAGTATAATTTGTCCTACTGACAATCTTTAATGTGACTTATTCACTTTAATTTGCTTACCACTTCTTAATAATGGCCTCTACTGAGAATTGTTTCCCTCAGAACTGAGGGGTTCTACTCTTCAACGCAACAGTGTTAATTGGTAAGAGGTTAGTGGCCATTTCCATGGGAATTTTTAAGTCGCCTAAACCTAATGTCGTCCTTCTCATGTCGCCCTCCTCGTGCTGTTCTCAGCACTGAAGCGTTTCTCTTTGACATAATTGTGAATAAGCTTCTTCTTAGCTTAACCATCCACGAATACATCGCTATTACGATCAGATGGGTTTTTTAGTCTTTCCAAGTTTAACATGACTCGTTATTCTTGTCCACAGAATATCGGTAACGTGTCAGCGGAGCTGGAGTTACAGCGGCTACAGCAGGAGCACATGCGACGGCAGGAGATCGTGCGACGCGGCCAGCACTCGTTGTACCCTGGACCTCCGTTGGCTCTGCTGCCGCTGCTGGAGCAAATGAGACCGCAGCCGCCTCCTGGGAATGTAAGTCATTTCGGCAACTGTTGATGGGCAGTGTAATAGGCACCTCGGGTCCCTATAATATTATAGTCTATTAGGCAACAGATAAATACTTATTCTAGAGATATAGAAGTTATTTGTGCTGATCCTTCAGACACAGAGCATCCTTATATGGTGTTATAGGTGTGTAAATATGTGTTTATTGCTAATTCGGTACTACAGCGCCACAAACATACACTTAAACTTTTAACACCGATCTTTTTGCGTGTGTAGATTGTGTCTTTCCATCCTTGATTTTCATTTTCACGGCATCTTAATTTGACTAAAGATATTTGATTTTGTGTGTTCACTATTTATGAGACAGTAAATTGTAAGTTGCGTTGATAACAAACAGATTTACGTCTAACTTATAATTAAGTATTGAATTTGATGAAGGTAGTCATATTAATAAATTTAAATTGATGAAAAAGACTTCCATGAGTAGCCAAGTTTAAATTAATTTAAAATAAATAATCAGCGGTGACTTATCTGGGAATTTAAATAAATTAACAGCAATCAAAAGTTCGTTAGTACGAGTATCTCTATTTCTGTCTTTAATGTACCAATAGAAAGAGACAAGTTCAAAGATGACAATATAATCAATGATATTTATTTATGGACGGTGGTTTTTCAAAGAGCACGGTTGGTTATGGTCGCTATGGCAATATCGGCAGCAAATCAAACTATTTAAAGTAGTTTCTATGGTAATGTTATAGGTTTGTGCTACCTACCACCTAACTAAAACAATCACAACTCATCGCGGCGAAGTTTCGTCAAAGCCAGCGGAAATTACATCGATTAATATCGAGTAATTTCGACCATTAACATCGAATGAAACGTTTATGATATCAGGTGCATGCACCAGTGATGGGCGCATTGGTTTCTGAAAAATTGATGTAAACTCTCGAAGGAATGGTTAATTATTTTTTTATGTTCTTAACTGATTTATAAACTTTATACATATTTGGAAATATGGTATGAGTTTTCTAAAATAATTTAATTTTAATGTGACAGTAAATTTAAAATTGTGTTATAACAGACGGACTTTCGTATCAGATTGAATGAGATAAAAGTAATGAATGTTACGTTTTAGTGTTAAAGCCCCGTGGCTTGTGACCGCTCTCAACAGCGGGTGCAGTATGTAAAAGGATAAGTTTGTTAGTGACAAAAATTCTTGAGCGCTTCCGTGCTTCAGAGGGCACGTAAAGCTATAGTTTCCGGTTGCAAGAATAGTAACTCAACAAAATTCACCTTGATAAGTTTAGTTACAATTACAAAATATCATGAGAAATTTTAAACTTTTAATGAAAAATGTTAGATAGGAATTTATAATTTTCATAGTAAATGAACTTTTTTATCAATTTCGGAGTTTCTTTATGTAAATAAAAGAGCGCTGTTTAGAAATGGTGGTAGATTCAAAAAGTTATTTTCATGAATACATGAATATGGAATTGAATTTGAATTGAGTTGAATTTGGATAGCATATAAAATATTCCTATTACGAATATAACTAAAAGACGTATCCTAATTATAGACTAGACGTAAATCTTATTTTGAAACAGTCTCAAACGCCCATTATTGGTGCAATCACCATACTCAAAAACTGGATGACGAATGTTTCGTGTGTATCCAACGCATCAAATTATAAATTTACATAACCTACACCGGTTAGCTGGATAATTAGTTCCAGAACAACTTTCGTTTTGTCCAACTTTTTCGACCTTACATTGATTGCACAATTTGATTTAGATAGAGTAAACACTGCGTATTCCGTGTGGAATTGGGCAATAGCTATAGCATGGTTAACAAATTCATTTATATTTCAAACTTTAAAATCTCATAATTATCCATAGATTAAATGTTGTTATAAAGTAAGATCAGCAAAAACAATAAAGCAAACTTTACAGGTGCCTTTCTTTTTTATTCTCTTTCTTTGTATTCTTTCTGGTTCCTCCACCCGGAGCAGCGTAGTGGAGTATGCTCTAGGCTTCCTTGGCCTCAAAGAGTCACCCGTGCTCAGTATTGGTCCATTAATGGGTTGAAACTATTAAGCTTTATAGAAAACTTTAAATTGGGGTTAAAAACGAGCCCCAAGTCAATACCTTTTGAATATTGGTCATATCCTATCCTATCATATCCATCATCGCAAACTTCTTATACTTGCCTCGGATGTTTTACGTTAGTCTTTAATCAGTTCGTATATTTCGCACAAACAGAACATTATAGCACTCTGAGAAAAGGTTTTCTGGCAAAAGTTTGCTTCATCAAAGCAAATGACTTTATTAATCGACAGATTATAATTACACTTTCAAATCTTGATATGTTATGACAATGCAAATCAGTGTGCAAATTAATCCTAATTAGTTATTTAATATACGATAGGTGCTATCAGAATACACCTGACAATCCCGGTCTAGTTTACTTAATGTCAATACGTTTTTTAATATCTAATTTGACAGGCCGGTTGGTCTAATAGTAAGTGAACCTGACTACTACACCGGAGGTCGTGGGTTCGATTCCCGCCCAGGTTACACTTGCACGGTCACAGGCATGTTTGTTCTATGTCTGGGTGTGTAATAAAAATATCTATTTAAATATGTATTTAAAAGTATATATGTATGTTTATCAGTTGTCTGATTACCATAGCACAAGCTAACGCTTAGTTTAGGTTCAGACGGCCGTGTTTGAGTTTTCCAAAGATATTTATTTATAATCTCAAATTCCAGGTGAACCCATCACCATGGCCTGCGACAGCTCAACTGGCACAGCTGACTACCAACGCGCGGTCTTCTCCTCCTCAAGACCCCGACGCACCCCTCAACCTCAGCAAACAACGCTCCCCATCCCCAGCCCCCTCCATAATGCTCCCTCGGTTCGTGCCCTATCCCCCAATGGAGGACAACACGCCGTATATGCAGAAGGAAGACGATTACAATTCTGCTTGCAACAGTGAGTATTGTATTTACGTATTTATTAGTCAGTAAGAAGACCTTGAGCGGTGATAGCCTAGTGGTTAAAAATTCGGCCTCTTACTCGGGGGGGCCTGGTTCGAATCCCAGGGCGCACTTCTGACTTTTCGGAGTTATGTGCGTCTTAAGCAAATAAATGTTAATTGCTATAACGGTGAAAGAAAACATCCTAGTGAGGAAACCTGCATGCCGGGGAGTTTGCAAAACTTAAAGATGTGTGAAGTCTGCCAATCGGCACTTGGCCAGCGTGGTCGACTATGGCCCTAACGTTCTCATTACGAATAACGTTCTCAATGGTGGACCGTGATGAGTTGAGATGAAGAAGACTTTGTATAATGAAGATATGTTGAAGTCGCGCTTTCCGTCCTCTTTCATCATGCATGTCCCGAAGGACTGGAATAAGTTGCCAGCGTTAGTATCTCCAATCAGTTACAATGTATATGTTTTCAAGTCAAAAGTGAATAGCATTTTGCTTACTTAGAGCACTTACTATCATACCACAGCGCTACTTACCATCAGGTGGGATGATATAAAAAATTGGTCATTTGTTGTCTGACTGACCAATAAGGCATTATACAAGGACGGTCAATATCCTTCATAGGCTTGTTAATGCAACGATCACAGTTATCGTTTTAAAAACAGTTGTCGGGAGCAATGCAACATAATTATTTTCAATGTTACACACATTGACTTTTACTGGCAAGCTAATGTGGAATTTATATAAGATAAACAACATATTTTTATGGTATTAGATTGTAGCCAGTCCTATCCAATACTCCATTATCCTGATCAATGCACTATCGAAATAAAATTGTTTCAACATTCGATTTGAATTTTGTAAAATAAAACAAACGATCGTCTGCTGAATTTTGCGATAAATCTGCAGAATATTTGATGTGTTTAGCAACAGTTCTAAAACACCAATGCATTATGTAGGTATATGTATTTATTACACAGATATTTGTAGACTTAGAAACACTCCGTAGTATAAAACCATCCTTTGTTTTATAACATCATTACATTATATATATTTATATATATATATATGTATATCAATAATACGCTAAGGCTATATATATATTTAAATATATATCTATAAAGAGATGCTACTTCTTAGGTTTTTTGTTTCGGGAATTAATTAAAATGTTTTTTTTAAGAAATCTTAAATTTTTAGTTCTAGTTTTAAAGTCCTAGTAATAGTCATTAATGTAATACACAACGTCAAGGGTAGTTATTATAAGAACATTAAAACTGTTAAGTAATAAACAAGTCACTGTAGTTTCCGCTTTGTTTTGTCTGTAATAAAATACGTCTATTATTATGTAACTGCATACCAGCTATTAAACTCTTGTGCAATAAAAATGTCGTCTTAACCGCTATATAACGTAACCCTAAGGACTCCAAGAAACAACTTTCACTAAGAAAACAGTACTAATAATAAAATTTCCTACGCACTATACCTACACTGTGTGAAGTTAATACGCAAAGAACCAAAGACGTAAAGACGTATATTAATATCTAGATATATGTACTTACTGTCAAGTTATCTATAGAATCAATATTAATATCTCAAAATTGTGTTGCGTAACACGTAACGAAAATAAACAAGGAATAGTATTAGATAAATAGTCGGTTGCGTGGATGCGAATATGAAGAAATGTCCCGTGTCGCCGCCCAACATTTTGATGTTCCAGTTTAATTGCTAAATATAATTAATACATTTTGCTCCGGGAAAACGTTGTAATGCGGTAAATGTCGAAGTGGGCTGCGCTTGCGACTTCTCTACGAGTATCACTACACCTGCTCTGGTGTTCCATTCATTAGAAGTACTCCGTATACTGATATATTTCCGATTTTAATGTCACCTACTCAGATCTAATCTGATCATTTCTGGTCTGATAATTTGATCTAGGCTGATGTAATTTCTGGTATACATTTGCAGCATTATTTTCGTATATAAAAAAAGACTTTGTTAAGTGTGTAATTATTGAATTTTGGAGCGACATATCTCCATTCAACATATGGTAAGTACGTCTTTTATATAATTTTATTTGCTAAATATGCAAATTAGTCCTTTCTGTACCCTGTAATGGTTAGACATTATCGATAAATATCTGAAGGAATTACTAAACTTTCTAGTTTTAAGTTATGGTTTAGCTAATTGTCTGTCAGTCAGCAACAGTTGCGAATTTATGTGTACTAGTACTAACTATAAAGGAATCCGATGACAGTACCTATTGTTAACAAAGTTTTAAATAGGAAATCTAATGTCTATTACTTTTAACATCACACCCAATTCTCGTGGAATGACATAGAAAATTTGTCAACCATGCAGCCTAGATTTTGGTGCCCGGCGGATCCGGGTACAGTACCCGGGGAAGGCATTCATATGAAATAAAGGCGACCGACACAGGGAATCCCAGTCCGTTGCTGTGAATATGTGAGCGTCTATTTATTTAATTATGAATGAACGCACAGGAAATGTCGCAATCCCTACATGTAATCAAGTAACACAAGAAATATTAATTACACTCAATAATCATCTTCGGTTAACTCTAAATCTCCATCTGATTTATATTATTGCGCTCGAACATTACAAGTTATTTGTACACGTCCCCTTTCTCTAAAATAACGTGGTTTACGTAGATTTATGTAGATTGAAATGAGAACTATGTATTTGAATTTGGAATAGTAAATTGTAACGTATATTAAAATATGTGGATTGGCGTACAATGTGGATTTATTCTTTTTGGCCAGTAAATGTTGTGAAACATTCGTAATAATAGGAACCTACCAACTAAGAAAGTACATAAATAATCTATAAAGTGTATCTAGAATTTTAGAAGAAGACAGAAGTACTAGATTTCTTTTTAATGAATAATATTGAATCGCCCACATTACTAAAGGACCTCAGCCTGTGACAGTAAGCAATCGGCCAAGTTATGCAACAATGGGCTCGAGGCGTGGGGCTATAAAATTCTTAGACGCTTCCCTGCTTCCGAGGGCATAGTCATCAGTTGCGATCTCCGAACAGTATATTCTTCGACGCAAGTATATTCTTCGATTTATTTAAAACATTAACCAATCATAATTACTCAGGATTCACACTTAACGTCAAATACAAGATCACACACTAATAGCTATAACTAAGGCATGAAATGAACTTTAGCGAATAGTTGGCGGGGGCCCAAGCCAAAATGGTTACAAAACTAGTGGCGTTTCGTTTCCTTTAAAACAAGAGAATCGCGAGAAATGCGATAGATGGCTCTTAAGACGTGGGTTTCCGGCCTCGCTCGTCCCACCGCGATGTACGCTCGGATACAAAAGTGGTATAGAACATTGTTATTTTTTTACCGTGTTACTTACTTTACACCACTGCGCATTTGGCTAGCACTGGACTGTATAGATACGAATACGATCGTATAAGGAGTTTTTTTAAATGTTTTTATCTATATTTTTAAAGAGGGTTTAGTCAACAGATTGACTATTCCACCCTCGTAGGTCTTATATATTTTAATTATCTGACTATTACTACTGTTAATATTATTCACTTTCTATATATTTAAAATATAATTGGATCAGTATCTTGGCCTCCCCTGGAGTAGAGCAGGCCAAGATACTGTTACAAATACCCACAAATCCTTTACATATTTATAGGTTTTGGCGAACTTCTTCGTTTCAAACACATTCATATGAGGAGATCAGACACAGTTTTGAGTCAACCATCCCACTGTTTTATTTTTTCGCGAGCTTAACCTTCATATATCTAATAAATCAGCGTTTCAAAATGTATAGGTAGTGTATAAAAAATACTACATTGAACATCTAGTAAAACATATCATATATGCGCCAAAATGTCTAATGAAATATAAGTTTGTTTTGTATATTAACTCAATATTAAAGTGTTTATAGACCGTTAAGACTATCTACTATTTGATTCCCGCAATTAACATAGGTAATTATAAAATATTATTAATTTAAAAAATCAACTCCTAGTCTACTTGTGAATTTAAAATTTAATAGATGTAAATAGACAAAAAAATTCATGTACAAAAATGTACATACATTAATTAATAATTTAAAAACCCATTTCTACAATAAACGTAGCATAATGCATGAAGCTGCATGGGTCACAATAAAAATAATATATTATGTTTTAATATTATGCTTTTATTGCCTCGATAACGATTTGCATAGTAAAGCTTATGGGACTTTACAACCTTTGATATTTTACATAATTTATTGTTTTTGAATATCACCCTTCACCTTTGTTGTTTCTGTTTCCAATATCTCTTTATATTAAAACCGATGATTTGATATTGAATTAGGAAATACGTTAGGTTGTATTGAGTACGTAGGTTTATGTGATTTGAAAACACGAAAATATTAAATTGTCATTTTAATTGATATTGAATTTTTATAGTATTTATGGATAGGTGGGTAGATGGATGAATTTTACACTTTCACGCAAAAACTACTGAACGGATTTGAAAGAATTTTGGCAACTGTTCCAGAGCCGGAAATAAACAGGTATTATTTTTTATAACGCAATTGCATCCATTATTGAGATACTAATAATTGTACTCGAAAGAAACCACTGTGGGTAAATGTAGTAGGTACCTTTACTAATACAGGACCGTTTTGGTTTGATTTTGGTGTGGATACAACAACTGTTGTAAAAATAATTGTTTTATCCCAAACAGATAATTAAGCATAGCATAGTTTCTTCTGTTAATCATCTAAATTAAAATCTTTGGTAAAAATTTTACATTCTGTAAGATTTTCCGTGACAAAATTCAATTACTCTTTAATAAATTGAGAGCATAATAGTACCTGCTTACTGTGTCTGAGCACAGAGAAATTTCATATCAGCGAATCAACGAACGTAGGATGTTATAAATTATCTAACAGCGTGTCAAATTAATTCGAGGAATGCTTTAGCTTTGAGAGGATGTTTCCGTAAGGGGCTTATTAATTGTATGGACACGTGGTAACAGATCCGTCACGCTGGAATTCCTAATGTTTGTGTTGACATTTCGCGTTCATGCTGGCCGTTGACTAGAATATACACACATACCCACATTCATATATTTCGCTTTTCAAATTAGACATTTTTTTCAAACTCTAACTCTAACTTTGAACACTTTTTCAAAGTGTTTTAAACCGACTTCGAATAAATATATTTTGATTGATTTAAGTATGGAGAGAAAAGACCTTTCAAGTCTGATAATTCTTAAACAATTCAACGATAAATAAATGAATGTAAGTTGTACAAGGATGATCCTGAACACCTCATGTCTAAAATACATGCTGGATCCTAATTTGGATATCAAACAGCTTCGTAAATAATTTAGTTTCAATCATGAGCTATAATAAACTTTAGTGTTTAAGGATTTTTATTGGATCTCTATACAAGTAGAGCCGTTTTATTCAAGGCAATGTGTGGTTGTGGGGAGACAAATAATTCTTAAATCTATTAACGAAATGACGGAATGAACGGAATTTTTTGGAGGGAACACATTAGAGTGAAACCTCTAGTGTCACGGATATCACCACAGACGCAGTGGAAATGTCCGGTTATCGTCGTTTAGTATATTTGATTTTAGTTCCATAAAAAAGTGTGATTCAATAATTTTAAATATTAATTAATTTACGCCAAAAGTCCAACAATAAAATAAATTAATAAAAATATTTAAAAATAGAAGGCTGTAAAATAACTAAAAATAAAACAAATGTATGTATTATAAGCTATAGACATAAAATACGAAACTAACTACTGGACTTAATTTGTGGCGCCGATCATAATGCGATGTAATGAATTCATCACCATAAACTATATTTATCCGTTCTCTGTCAGCTGGTGAAGAGGCCGTAAATATATCATAACAACAGCTGTGAATTCCATACTGTTTAGATTTGTAACAATCATATGGTGTACTTGACTGTACCTATTTTCAATGTTGCCAATGTAAAAATAATTATCTCCCTAATAGAGTGTAGTTGTTATTTATGTACAATAAAACATGATTAATGCTTGCAGTTTATCGCAACATCCTATCCTATACTACCTAATATGAAACTATATTCCATAATTCCACTTTTATATTTTTCCTGTATACGAGTATATCAGGCGTTTTATACTTAGTAGGTGTGTTTTACATTTGTTACCTTAATGGTAAATTAGGTAACTTAAATGATAAATGATGAATACCGATCTGAGAATATCAATAATGGTGAACGTAGATATTATATTTATCTAAGCACATACTTTCTATATTTTCAGCATCATCCTGGGGCCAGTCTCCACCCGAGGAAGCAGAGAAAGCGAAGTTGGTGCGACAACCGAAGCGCGACGAGGCGGGGAAGCCCCACATCAAGCGACCAATGAACGCTTTCATGGTTTGGGCTAAAGACGAGCGCAGAAAGATCCTCAAGGCATGTCCTGATATGCACAACTCCAATATCTCCAAGATCCTCGGGGCGCGGTGGAAAGGCATGTCGAACGCTGAGAAACAACCTTACTACGAAGAACAATCGAGACTGTCTAAGCTCCATATGGAGAAACACCCTGATTATAGGTGAGTTTGGAGAAGGCATTAAGGTTGCTTCAGCAATATACTGCTTCCCTTGTTTCATTCTCTTCCTCGCGTATGCTGTTTTCTGCCTGGTTTGTGACGCCCCAGTCTGGTGTTGTTAATGTCCATGGCGGTGATCACTTACCACCAGGTGACCCTTCTGTTCATTTGCCTGCCCACAAAAAAGATTTTAGAGCAAGTATGGCAAAAAATCCATGGCCAATAATGAGCTATTTATAGGTTCAAGTTCTTTATAATTTTACCACTTTAAGTAAATCTTATAATGTACTAAATATGATAAAGCGATCCAATCACGATCAATCACTGATTGAAGAATACACTAATAAAAAAGTTTGTATACAAGAATACACTAATACAAACGAACGTTTCACAAGTATATACATATTTTTAACTCATTATATTTAAATTGTTCTTCAGGTACCGGCCGAGACCGAAGCGGACATGCATAGTCGACGGAAAGAAAATGCGGATATCAGAGTACAAGAATCTGATGCGCAGCCGGCGGCAGGAGATGAGGCAACTGTGGTGCCGGGACGGTGGCAGCGAGCTGGGCTTCCTCCCCTCCCTGGCGTCCCCCGGACCATCCAACTCCTCGCCACCACCTAATGGTGGCAACTATATGAACCCAGGGTTCTCTCCCCCGCTGTCACCCCGCGAGGAAGATTGAGGTGCGGCGCGCGGCTGGCCTTACCCGCACGCCGCGCCCCTCCCCTCGCACCACCCCTGGTAACTCGATTGTTCTAGATTCATCTAGATCATTCTAGAAACGAGCTGTGAAAAGAACTCGCGCTTGGATTGTTCGAAACTTATCCGTTTATGTGCTATGTGTTTCCAAGCTCTCAACTTATCGCCAGTGTCGAACGGATCTCGCGTTTATACGAATATCTAATTAATATTGAGATTATTCCATTAGTGGTTTAAGAATCCTAGGGATGGACACGTTGCTTGTGTAAAATTATTCTTTGATTGAAACGAGATGTGGCACGAATGATTTAGAAAAAGTGCCAAATTAAACCAACTTTAGAAAAGTGTATATAGATGATGTTATTCATTATGATACGAGGGTCAAACTGAAAGTTCTTAGAAAATCAAAAACTAAGTAAACTAACAAGTTATTGATTTTATTATAAC
>DWJZ01002111.1:0-20496 GCA_018249125.1 Asbolis capucinus
TCTATAGTCGCCACACTTCATAGTATGTCTTCATTGATACCGGCACGGGGATTATATTAGATTCGGAATAAACATTAGAAAAATAGGGGTTCCTTAATTAGTTTTTTTTTAATCACTTTAAAAATTTGCTGGCTAATACATTTCTACAAGATTTCCAAATCGTGTCAAAATGAGTCATTTTGTCGACGACTGTTTGGGTTTTGGCTTGACCGAATTTAGGGCCGATTTGAGCACGGGTCTCTTCATACTCGTACTGAGGAGGTATAGAGTATACTCCACCACTCTGCTTCAAAGCGAAATGATGGAGGGATCAGTGGCCAAATCAAGTGTCAATCATTTTTATGCCTAAAGCCCTTCGACGTGCCTTAAGGACTACTATCCAACGATATCTACCGGGTTGAATGGCTTTTCGTGCCCTCCAAAGCGCATTTAGAATCGATGCAAACGTTCGGGCTATATGGTTTAACCCTCTTTGACTTTAGTATATTAAAAAAAATACGTATGCAATATTAAAGGTTTTTACTACTTTTGCTAAAGGAAAATATAAACACCTGCATATCTAAGGCTTTTATAATAATGAGACTCCACTTGGGCAATGACCTGAAGCTTTTATATTTAATCTTCGCTAAACCTTACAACGTAAACTTTATACCGAAGTCATCATTTAAGAAGAAATGATACATCTAACCCCAGGTGTAGGAATCGTTTGTATGTGTATCCGTTGTCTGATCACCATAGTCCAACCAATGCTGACATCAGATTGCATTGTGTCATTCCAACATACGTAGTAATAGGGATCCCGAGATATTAATTAAGGAGTTTAAGATAAAGGTTAAATGCAGAGCACCTTCGTGGCAGCAGCTGTGGGCATTTTTCATTCCCCTTGGAAATCACGTCGCTCTCGAGGAGTGATTAATTAGCAGTGAAGCGACCCCACCCCCGCGATACATGATTCCAACGTGCTTCGTGTGAAACACCGGCCAAATTCATGTCACCCACTCAGGTAGGGTTCTGCGCGGGAATTGGCGCCAAAGAGGTGTAGATATTACTACTGTGCTACTCCAGGACTGGTGCTGGAGCAAGAAGTCGGGAACCCAAGTCACCTGCCACCCGAAGGCACGGACATGGTTTTGGTGATCGAGAAAACCGATTTGGCGTCAGCACATTTGCAAGTCATTGTAGCATGCGGATCGCTTTTCGTAACTAAGAAGGTCTATACTCTGCCACGCTGCTCCAGTGGTGGAGGAAAAGTCGCCAAAATAAGTTTTTGACAAATTTGAAACAAATTTTTCATAATAACTAAGATTAGCGTTATGCGGCATCTGAAGCAAATTTTACCAACTAGACATCTCCACTTCCAACCGTGGTCTCTGTTGCTTAACACGCCCAAACTCTTATGCCTTTTGACCAGCGCAGGGCTCTGAGTGCTCTGTACTATTACGCAGTCATTAACTTGTTAAGCTAACCTTAGTGTGATAGATTTTATTCTGACTTCGTTATATAAGCCACGTCAGAATTTTGACGACCGCTTTAGAATAACAATTCTAAAATTGCAACACGTGGCGAAAACTGGACCCTTTCAGAATACAACGAAAGCCTGTTTCTGTGAAGTCAATATCGATGGTTATCGTTAAACTGTCATTAAGCTTTCGGATGGCATAAAATGGCAGACCCTTGGGTTGACCACTAACCTTTTCATCAATGCATGCGTGCGGACAATGTTTTAGCCTTCCGCACTCAGAAGGAGAGATCCTCATAAAATTTTAGGTGATGCATACATAGGTTAACGCCAGTCATTCATATTTTACTTGACAATAATATAAAACGAAACACATTCAGCATTATTGTACATTAAAGCAGCACGTTAATCCATTAGCTACAGGAATAACGAGGCTAACGTTCTCATTCCAGGAAACGTATCGTCGTTGGGCGTGCAGCATGATGGTGCCGCTGTGGGTGGAGGAGGGTACGGAGGAGGGGGAGGAGGGTGGCCGGTCGCAGCGCGCGCCAGCCGAGCACGCGGCGCGGTGGCACGCGCGACACCTGGAGCGCGTGGGGCACCTGGACCGGCGGCGCGCCGGCGGCGTGGTCGGCCGCTGGGTACGCGCCGCCGCTGCGGGCCCCGGCCGGCCCCTCGTGCGGCTTAAACCTTGCCTTTCGGTCTGCCAGCTCGTCGAGCAACACTGCCCCTACTTCCTGCCTGCGGACCGCGCACCCGCCTACCCCACACAGTACGCCGGCGAGCCCACCTTCCTATGCCTGGGTAAGACGTACTGCACCGCTTTTAAACTTACACATATTTAACTGGGTATACCGAAGAGGCTGCTTCCCTCCCTAGAATTCAGTTCACCAGGCCCAAGGGTCAATTACCCCATGCTGAAATGTTAGTATTTACGGTGTAAAACAGCAGTAAATTTAGATGTCTAGTATTAGACTACGTTTAGAAACCAGATGTTAAACAGCTGCAACGCTGATCATCATTACAATTCATTTGTTAATTTTTTCGATCCTGGCTCATGAATCACATAAAATTTTCTTTTACTTTAATTTAGTGTCTTATATTTCCAAGAGAGCATAAGCTCAGTCTTTAGCATGTTTTATATTTTTTCCCGCAACTTATCACAACGCTGAACTTTAATATTGTCATAATCTATACATGTAAAGTTGGGAAACAATGTTAATGTCGCATCATTAGGTCGTATTAATGCAATAATGAACGGCTGTTAACTCGGCAAGTGCATGGGACACTGCAAACAATAGGCCTGGATGAATTAGATGCGATTAGCTTCGCTCCTGCCTGGCTACAGTTCACGTGAAGGCTCGAAACAAACTTCTTTTGTGAAAGACCTTTTATTTTTACTTGTTATACCACTTTAACCAATTGTTGCTTCTTGACTCCTCCGCTTGACTTAAATATTCTTTTGTCTGTTATCTCATACAAGGCGCTATCTTTCTCGTTAGGGGCACAATGGGCGGTCCAGGCCTTTTGTTACGCTACTACTGGAAGAATACTAGTTACGCGTAGCATTTAAATGGTTTTCTAAGATATCACCACATACTTTAAAATTTTAATATAAGTTTGTACAGAGCACCAAAAACTGACCTTCAGGCATTCTTCATAGTACCATCTTACTACCACACATCTCATCGGGGCCTGGAGGCCTGAAAGTATTAAATAGCGTGGCGGTTACAATATTGTAGAGCGGTGAACTCCTTTCTGGTGTGGGGAGTTGACTACGACACTCCTGTTATTCTGTTAAGTGTCTACTAGACCATGCAGTGAGTACTCACAGCGCAATGTCACTTACACTGTCAGCACGTTTATTAGCTGTTTAATTCGCGTCAAAACAGTTTACAAACACCGCCATTCACCGACACGTCGTCTCGTGTCAAGAGTGTATAGTGAGTGTTAGTGCCGAAATGAAAGGCGAAGTGAAAGCCACTTAATGTGCAGACGGAAGTATTTGAAATACAAGTGTGCTAACATTTCAGACGCGCGCATTCCCGAGACGGGTGCGCAGGCGAACAAATCAAACTACGGGTCGGACGAGTGCTGCTACTGGTACTGCGACTCGAAGCTGTGCTACCGCTGCGAGGCGCGGCTGAGCGAGCACGCGCGGCCCGAGCCCGAGCGGTGCGCGCCCGTCGAGGACCGCGTGGCCTCGTGCTCCGTGCCCTACCAGGCGCCACCCTCGGACGCGGCGCCCCCGCGTGCCGCCGCCATCCTCCTCAGCACCCTCCTCGTCACACTCAACCTGTTACGGACCCGCTGGACAACAACTATTCGTCTAGTGAATGTGCGCGGCTCGCGGTTATAGTTTTACGTTATCGTGCGTTGCACTGCGACCCGCGGTTGTCGGACCGCCATTAGAACTTCTATTAGTGCTGTACTTATGATAATAATTACGAGCAATGACGAGATGGATGGTTTGTTAGTAGACTGTAAGTTTAAACGGTATGTCAGTGTTCGATCGGTCGATAGTGTCGATACATCCAAAACGAAGAACACCAGATGTTCTCATGGTTACTTGCGTCACGTAATCTCATGAGCGCTGTTAGCCGACCTTCCGGCCAGTAACTTCATATAAACAAAACTCCACATGATTTTGCATTAAGGAAGATGTTTGTAAGTATATTTTAAATAGATTTTTACAGTCGTACACATCGTTTAAAGGCACACATTACCGATTTTAAGTTATTTTTGCTAAATAGTTTACATAGTTGCAATATAAAATGGTTGAGAGGCGGGTATTGAAGGGGTGTTATACTCTGGAGGGTATTTTCTGTGACGTGGAATGCGGTGCTTAATGCAACATCATTCAGTAATATTATGAATCTGGCCCCAGACAGAACACCAGACAAATTAACCTGAAGTAGAATTAGCGGAGATATCATACAAACTACAATTGGTACACGTAATTGAGTAGAGTGATGCAGTTTTAATTAAAGTAACCATGTTTTTAATATTTAAAACATAATTGTATGGGTTCCGTTAAGTCACCTTTTGTGATATTTCGCACCTTCAGAATAATTGTGATCCATATTAAAATGTAATAGAAAATTTATTTATCAATTTTTAAATGTAAACCAGACCTGAGAAAGCGTGAAAATTACGAACAGTCAAGAAATAAATATGATAAATATTAATCACAAATACACAATCATTTTGAAAAATTTACTCAGTTCAATATAGTTTTTAAATAAGATAGTTGCTTGAGATCAGTAATTAATATTACATTTTATTCGTTCAGTATACAGTCAAGTTACTGTTTGCTGAATAAAGAACAATTTGAACTAATCCCTGTTCAAAACTATAAAAGAACTGACCGAACGTGACGTGTATTTCTGAATTTGAACAATAAATCATTTCAACTGTTTCTAACAAATTATTAAAATATAGATACAAATATAAAATCAAATTGAAACTCATTTAAAAAAATTTACTAATATTTTACTGTACATTTTTCATTAATGCATCCTACAGGACTGTCCGTTTGTAAATAGGCCTAAAATTGATTCGTCTTAGGACTATATCCATCTATAACCCAAAATTACTCAATATTATTTAGCATGGTCACTACAATTCTGAAAGTGCGATAATTTAAAACATGGAAGCGGCAAGAGGATCGAGGCAAGGTCGGAGAGGAAACAACAAATAGATGTGAATTGCTCTCATTTTATAATAATATTTACAAGAAATGAGAACAAAAGGTGTCGGGTTCGATTCCAAGCTGAAGCTGATACAAATACTAAAAGGGGTATAAATGTGCTAATTGCAGGTACTTTCATTACGTTCCGTAAATATAATGTTAATACCGACCATTTGGAATCACAACGAAAGCAACTCATATCTATCTCAAAACCCCGCACCGTAATGTACTGTACTTAACTTTGAATGAATATTAAAATATTAATAATAATATATTAGGTGAAGTAAAATGCAGAGTGAAGAGAGTAAAGTGAAGTTAGTGGCCGGTGTACCTTGTCGCGATGTTCTGCCGTTTACGATTGTCTATACGTCAATTCCCATCTACGACAGAAATGCGACAACAGTTAGACCGAATGTCGCACAAACATACTACAACATGCACTCTTTGTAATTGTACAGGGTCGACCGAACAACATTAGTTTGATGAAATTTAGCGTCAGTTGATCATACTTACGACATTCCATTAACAATACAATCATACTTTTGTCATACTTTTGTGGATGCGCTACGCGTGCGATTTTTGATCGTTTGCTAGTCGCATTGCTGTCGCACGTGGGAAGAGGCACTAAAGCCTAACTAATTTGTGTTGTACCGGCAGCAACCAAAACATTATATTAGATGTAATTAAAGTACGAGTAGTTGTTGTTTTGTATTTAAATAAAAATGACTAAACATATAATGACAATTATATGTAATATATCCGTCTTATGAATTAAAACATACCTAATACAGATTTAACATCGTTGAACATGATTTTTATATAGATTCATTTTAAATATATAGTATGATATTGTATGTCGCGGCGAAATATAGATGGCAGCACACGTCTCTTGTCGTGAGTACTCCGCTGCCCATATATGTATGTACATGTTGGTAGGTAACAATATTTGTTGGTCCATTTAGTTTTTGAAAAGTATTGAATTTATAGAGGTCGTTCGTGTCGTTGAGAGTTATTATGTGATGGAATACAAGTTAAATGATTATGAAGACTTTATTGAAAGAACATTAGTGATGTCGTCGGCCGGGGCGCGGGGACGCAGTTGTTGTATTCGACGATAAAGATAATAATATTAAGTAAGTTATTTTTTACGTTTTCATCGTGTAAATATATCAAAGACCGTTCGTTGTTTCCATTCCCCGCTCGCCAAGCCACCGAAGGTGCTAAATGTCTCTTCTTGCTTCTTACATTTCCGTTCACTCCTTCCAGCACAATCGATGTCCGTCTGTCTGTTTGTCGGTCCGCCCGGTGTGATCCACTGGTCTTCCACCAGTAGTTTATAACCCGAACACACAACAAACCGATGTAAATGACTTTCATCAAGTGTGTTTCAGCAGGTACATTAAATACAATAAATGCTTCCTTTTTCTTTCTTATCTATGATAAAATAATTTCAAATGTTGTCAGGTTTTAAAGTGAAATCGACATATTATACTGTATGTGTTCGCGAGATTCCTAGTGCCTTCACTATTGAACGTGAAAGTATTGTGCCCTAGGATGTTCACATCAAGTCATCTTGGATCGTTCCATCCCAATAAACAATGAAGAAACCTTTTTTAGGAACATATATTATATCGAGGTTTAGATGTTGGAACGTAATAGTCATAGTCTCTACAAGAGTTTAATAGAGTTAGGGTTCCAATAATTGTTGACGGTAAAATCGGCGCCGGATATTTGGCAATATATGTATAAATGAAATATAATTTAGAATGGACTAAGTATTCGGGTATTTTTTATGATTTTAATATGTATTCATATGTTATCAGCTCATCTGTTTACCGGGTAATATAGAATGCAGTCAAATTATATAGCCGAAGAAGATTAAAAAACAAAAATGATTTTTTTAAAACATTGGGAATTTAAATTATTAGAAAGTTACAAAATCTTGATATTTATAAAAAGAATTGCAGCTTTTTAACCATATCTTAGCCTCGTTGTATTAATTATTTGGTTTCAGTAAAAACAGGAGGGTTGCTGTATACCCGTCAGACTAACTAACAGATGTACTGCATCTGAACAAGTGCAGTTACTGATCTGTACATCAGCAAGCATATTACTATACTTTCTCCAGTTATGCCCCACAAACAGCTAACTTCCGAGCAACAGATATTGCAGTGCCCTCGCAGCTGCGGGCTTGTTGTCTGTACCTGTCTCGTGTCGGCCGTCTACGTGTATCTATGTATAAATTATCAAAATTTAGAATTAGAAAAGAATTACTAGAACATAATTAATTGGATCAATTTCGAGCACTCGTTAAAACTTACACATTGACCGTACGTTCCTTCTTTTTGGATGTTTCTACTCTCTCTCTAGCTGTCTCTCTTTCAATAAATCTTCACTCGTTCACTATTCTATTGTAGAGTAGATAATAAAGACCAAAAGAGAGGAGTTCGGTTCGAATGTTGTTTGATGTCGAAACCAAAGTCTTGTTTAGTCTTCATCCCGGTAGACGTTATACAGTTAGTCCGGAGCGTCACGTTCATTGCAATTTTATATGGAAAACATGAAACTAAACAGGGACACAATGTAACGGGAACCTAATCGTACGAGTATGTCCTAACTTTAAATATTACAATTTTTGTTAATTTCGTAGGGACACAAAGTTAGCAATAATCGGTAGTGGGTAATGAGGTAGTTCAGAAATGGATTTTGTCGCGGCGCTCGGCGCGCAGCGCAGGACGCGCAGCGCAGGACGCGCGGCGCAGGGCGCGCTGCGACGCACGCTCTCTTCTTAGGCTAGTCTCGAATGTACTTTGATGTTCCGTTGGACGTTTGGTGATAGTGTGTACATTATGTTTTTGAATAATATACGTATGTTTTGATGTACATAATAAAGTGTAAATGTTTAACGCACAAATATTAAAGAGGAAATGATTGCTGATGTAAAGCATTGTATGGATCTAATATGTATTTAGCTGTAAACTGTAACTTGAGAATAATCGATTAGGAATACGAACGTAGGAATTCTCGTGCTCCGTCTGCTGCTAAGCTCCACAGATATCTTACTTGCAGGTGAAGTTTGGTTCATGATGAAGGTAGATTTCGTCTAAGGGAACCCCCGTGGAAGGGGGCCCCTCTGCATCACTTGTTCACGAAATCAACTTCCATATATTTGACTAAATTAGTTGCAGAGGAAATACCAAGGCATAAGCATTAATCGAATAAAAATACAAAGTCACCTGTCAAGTGAACGCACAAAACATAAGAGAATATGCTTTCGGGGTCGTCCATAGTAAGGATCGTTCGCTCCTCTGATTAACATATACATAATAATGTAAGACGAACACCAAAACGTAGCCTTTACGTGTTAGCAACATCTACCCATCCAAAATAGTGAAGTGATTATGCGGTTATGTATGTTACGATTAAATATAAGATACAATAATTTTTTACCACATACCGGCTGGATAAGCGATAAACATCGTTTTTCAATTATAAATAAGTAATACTAGGTAAATACGTAATACTCGTGGGAGCCACTCTGATCCCAGTTTGTATTCTTGTAGCGAACAATTTAGGATTTGCTGGCAAGGAATATCTCAGATAGTAAATCTGTAAAACAACGAATAAATTATACACACCGTGTCAAGGATCATTTTGGAATAGGTTAAATTATTTTAATTTCTAAACGAGGTTACGATATGCACTATTAACTGTCCGTTAGTGGCGTGATTGATGTTAACGAATAATTAATTGTCCGTTAGAGGCAGGTCGGTGACATATTGGATAACGTTAATGACATTAACTGACCATTAACAGGAAAGCCCGCATCATATTAACAGAAGTTCATATTTGGCTATCCACTATTGACATTTTAAGGAGGTATCTATTAATGGCAATGTCATTTGACAATTAACCCATTGATATCTGTAAAATAATATTAACTAGTAATATTTCTATTATACTGCTCCATCTGCGATCTAAGGTGTCAATTAAGGCGCTAAAATTAAGAAGTTTCAAGACGTAATTTTTTTTTATGATGTGGATGAATTACTCTTGACCACAAATTTAAATTCGCGTTACTTTTTAATTTTCAGAAATATTTAATTGGAGAATATAATTACAAGAAGAGATGCTAAACTTCTCTGTTACACTGCACTTATATAACCTGTTGGATAACTATATTCAAAATCAACGCGAATAACAACAATAATATATATTTAGCGCATTAATTAAAGTGTAACTCAACGTGTTTGTTAACACCCATATTAACGCAGGTGTAGCAGTTGTATGTGATATATTTATCCAAACCATTCTGTACCGAAAAAATTAAAAAAATTATGACATTAACGGCATAGTTGAAATTGTTTATCCAGATTGTTTAGGTTAACATTAACGTAAAAGAATTTAATAACAAAAAAGCTAACAACAATTTGGATAATGCTGATGATATTAACTCTACATTAACAACATAGCCTAAAACAATCTGGAAAACGTTAATGTTAAACGAATCATTAACAAAAAAAATTTTATACTTTTAATGATATTAACTGTCCATTAACAGGATGGCTGACTAGAATCTGGATAGCGTTAATGTGAAATTATTCATCATCAATTTACTTCACAACAATTTGGATACTGTCAATGATATGAAATGTCCAGCAAAGGCATAGCCGTAAACAATCTGGATAACGTTAATGTTAAACGATTCATTAACAACATAGCAGACAAAAATTTGCATAATGATGATGTTATTAACTATCCATTAATGGCACGGCTGCGACCTATTGAATGCCGTTACGACAAAACAACTGATATATGTTGTTGGAAAATATAGTTTTTTTTATATAATATGCCAGTTTTTTCTTAACTATACCTACTTACACGCCTTAAGTAAGTCACTATTATGTGGTAACTATGAAAGAAATTGAATAAAATACCATAAGTAAATCAATAGTATGATATTGCCTTCGACTTTATCTTAATATAAAAGTGATAAGTATAATAAGATACTGAAAGTCTTATGAGAAATCATATGTTAATAATTAATAGGAACATTAATAATTATGTAAATCTTGAAAACAGTTTTACACACTTCACTTACTGATAAGAATAGTTGATTTTGTCTGCCCCGAAAGATTCTCCAGCAGCGCGGTGAAACACTTTATATGTTAATTCTATACGTTTCGTTTAAGTTATAATATATTAATTGGAACTACGTTGCCAGGTGGAAATAAATTATGTGGAACAAACATCATCTTGTGAAATAATAATAAAACATACTTGAAAGATTCCGAACCACTTCAAGATGCTATACTGCCGTTGGTACCAGTGATGCTGGTACGTACGAACTATTTTATTCCCACTTGGCTGCGCAGTCTGTCCCTAGCGCTGACGTAATTCTGTATGATTTATGTGTTAGTATAATATTAATATTGTAATTAGTGTCCTTTTCATCTAACGATGTATATGTTTTAATAGGATTATGTTTATATGATAAATTAGCCGTACCATCGTATTGATCATTGATGTTTTGAATCTGAGACATTCCAGATGCGGTTTTATACTGGCTACGAACTACATGTGTCACTACACTTAACGAACATGATTCGTCTTCACTACGTTATAAATTAATAAGTTCTAGATCATATAAATATATATTTTGAAATAAATTATCTGTATTTGTATTAACGTTGCGTTTGTTAGTCGAAACAGTAAAGTCGGAACATCTTCTGAGATATATCTGTCCACGGAGCTCGTATGTAAATTTAATCGGTAATATCAGTATATAAATAGTGAGAGGTAGTGTAGGGTAAATGTTTATATGTTAATGGACTACAGACGCCATCTGTCGGCGGGCACGCCGGCGAACACTGCCACGGTGCCGCGGCGCCACAGCACGCGGGGACTCTAATATATTGATATGATCTAGGATGTCGTAGGTGTTTTTCGAGTAGCGATCGTGTACTAAGTCTTATGTTACGCCTTCGATACAGTCGCGAGCGCGCGCGGCGGGCCGGCGCTCGCTGCGGTGCTACGCCGCCACGCCGCCACGACGCTACGCCGTAGCACCGCGGCGCCCCGCCCCCCGCCGCCCCGCCGCAAGTAGATATCGTTCGACACTCGAATTAATATTAATGGTTCAATAATTGTAGACAGATTTTGAAATTAATATAATTTGCATTTTCCTAAGAGTTAGAACGATTGAGACAGTAGGTCGCACGACCGTGTTATGATGAATTGTGGAGATGTTTATTAAAAAAATACGTTTATGAAAATGGAATAAAAACGAAAAATATTGTCATATAAACTTGTAATTATTGGATTAAGAAGGATTATTGGTGAAAAAGAAAACGTTAAATAAACCGATTAAAATACGAATGCTGCTGTCATTTCCTCCCAGTAGTAGGACCCCTCGCGAGGGCGAATGAAACCAAAGCATCACTTTAAATAGTTTAATACAAAGTTGTCACTTACATCAATATCACACTCGAACTTATATCATCTATTTATATTAAGTATAAAAACTATGACTTGTTAAATAAATCGTTCTCGCACATTATAAAAAGAGGCACTCGTCATCACAGCAAGTCATTCGCTATACACAATATACCGAACGTAGACAGGCACACCGGAGACGATCAGAGACAGTGGGCAGCGCGGCCCAGGAGCGCCGCGAGCGCGGGCAGGACCAGCCAGCTCCCCGCTCGCCCCGCGCTCCCCGCCCCGCTCTCCCCGCGCGCGCCATCCGCGCCATCTGTGGCCACCACGGTGAACGTGCTTAATGACAGGTGGTTACGACGAGGTGCGCTGTGCAAATTACTACAACTACCCGCGCATCATACATCGCTTTTGAACATTATAAACAAAATAATCAAAGGATCAGATTTTATTGATTTGAAACTTATCAACGTATACATTTCATTGTTCATGACTGTTTATTCGGGATATTATTATTGCTTCTGACGTAACAGAATTAACATAACCTGCCAAGTCGTGGCAAACCCATAATGAACCCATTTTAAAATACCAATCCAACGATATATTGCACGAAAGGGGTAAATGAGAAATCCGTCCCAACCGTAAAATTATAGTAATTATAAATATGATATTATTATATCCATGCCCAATCACGACTTTCTACTGCCGGACAAACGTACAGATAGACATGTCTAAACTAAAAGGGTTTTCGAATTTTTCACGGAACCCTAAAACCAAATTGATATAGGCAATGGAAAAACTGATGTAAGATTATTATCGATATACAACACTAATAGGAGGAACGATGACATCACTATGACATGTGGTGAGAGATAAAGCTGCCAACACACGCCCACGGCTAATTATCTGATGGGGTGCATGATTCATGTCTCAATAACTACCAGCCGCACCCCGCATTGACGACTCGTAGATTATATTCAGAATATTTTTTTAACAATAAATTTTCATCAACTGCATCTTTAAATATTAATTAACAATTAATTTATGAGTTTAAAGTTTCATCAACTGTAATTTCAAATATTAATGAACAATTAATGTACCAGTTTAAATTTTCATCAACTGCAATTTTAAATGTTTTATCATTAAAATACTGAACCCATCATTGTATAAGAAAGTGAGCGACGGATCATGCGGAAGTAGTAGGTCAGTGTAGCACAAACACAAAACACACAGGCGATAATGATGATGTAACAATTAACATAACACCCGTTTTAACAAATTAAAACCGTTTAACAAAACAGGTGTTACAAGTGTAAGGTAATGAAAGAAACCTACGGTGCGGGCATGTGACGTCACGGCGGAGGGCTCGTGCCCTCCTTATAAAGGAGGTCCGGTACAGTTACTACACTCTAGCTCCCTCTGACTGAACTCGGACCACTGAAATGTGAATCAGTCCTTAGAAACAGACTTTCAAAACCGAAACCGAAACCCGCGTGCGATGTGAACTACACTACTTTTACAGTACAATATACAACTACATATATTAACTACTTCTTTACACATGCATAATCTTACAGTCTGTTATTTACGGTATAAAAAACTTATTTAATGTCATTTACTCACACGGTTAGTGTTTCTCAAACTTTAACGTGCATTTACGACTAATGTTAGACACTATTAATTAAGATTACACAAAAACTAAAACATCTCTATAAGTTATCGTGAAGTTAATATCATGGAAATATAAAACTAGTTCTCAGTGCTCAGAAAACGTGCCCCAATATTATAAAAAATAATTCTTACGATGGATACGACGCGTATCAAAACTATATTTTATATGTTCAAGACGAATACTCGTATTTTGTGCTTGATCGTATCTAAAATATTAAAACTATTAAAGCCCATTTAATTCAAAACAAATTTGTGAAACTATGTTAATGACTACTAATGTTACCTAGACTACTAATAATAATAATTATTATTATTAAATTCAAAAATGTACCGGAAATTCCTACCGTAAAATGCAGAGATCAGTTGTCTACAGACAAAACCACATATAAATTCTAACAATGTTAGTAGTACATGCAAATAGATTGAGATTGAAACCGCTAACCTGTCCCTGAGCATGCATTCATCAATTTTTTCACTAACAATATAGTTTAGTATTAGTTAAGCATCTAATTCGAGAATAAAATCAGTAACGTTGAAATATACTCAAACACTCGACTGACTTTGTAGGTGAAACATAAATTAAACAGAATTTAATTTTGAGATGAGAGATGATTTAAAAATATATTTTAAGTTAAATTATGTAAAATTACTGATTTAATTTTCAATGTGCTACGAGCGAAATAAATGTACATACATAGCCTAGAACTGGTCATGCAATGTAAAAGTGAGATGAAGTATAACGTACAGGCAACGCGTGACAAGTCGCCGGTTCTAAAATCACCGCTAACGCGTATAATCTCACTGGTATTCAAATTGTCCTATGTTACTAATTGAGTCTTTTTTCTTTATATTATTTCTATGTACAATTGTTCAGGAACTCTGCACCGAGGCTATTCCCTGAACCAGAAGAATGACCGTGGAGCGGATGATTTTACACCTAGAAAGACAAAACACACAAACACATAGTAAGACGGAACACGTCCCAGCCACCTGCGATTGATTATTTATTTAGTTCACAAACTGTGAATCTCGATACTTCATTTTAGGTGAGTGAGACTTGCTTTGAACATGTGCACTGTAAGTGAAAATTGTTCGTCATTTAAACACTGTGCTCTGTTTATACACAACTTGTGAGTATATTGCATTGTGAGCATGATTATCTGTTACAAGTATTTTGATAAAATTAAGTAATGGTATGGTTTGATGACAAAATACTTGTTTTAGATATTAGATTGGTGTATTACGTGCACTTTAATATATGACAAACGAATTACTTTTCAGTAATGTCGGCACATTGGTTACTACTCTATTTTCATTAAGATTACTAATAAAAATAATACTTTTGTGTGTTCTGTTGTACGGGTCAAATTTGAGCCATGGGTGTTTTCCCCGCTGTAGGTAAAAGCTTAAGAAATACTGAATTTAGTTTAATTTCAAATAAATATAATGTTATTTTAGTAATATTCTCCAATAACCCACATGATAATCCACCCAGTATTCAATACATAATATGAAGAAATTAAAGTTAAAAAAATTATATCTCTGCAAAAGTCAATAAAACGTGAAACACCTACGTCACGGAAAAAATAAGTGTATTCCTGAAAAGCGTATAACTTGTTTGACGCAATAAATATTAGGCACCCAAATAAACTCCAATGGCCCAAAAATGGAAGCCAGTACCGCAGGTAAGTTGAGCCGCCCAGAAGCCGTCGTAGATACCACCATCCGCCAACCACTGCTTTGAAAGCTCAAGCAAGCTGCTCTCCCTTGGGTTAGTAGCAAGCACATTGGTATTTTGGTTAAAAAATACTCTTTTTGAATAATTCAAAAACTTCTCAAAACTATGTTAGTATAAAATATATACAAATTTCTCAATAAATATAAAATCAAGAAAAATGTGTTAGTAATTTTATTAAGTTAGTAAAACGAAATAAATGATGTTAGGCCTTATTAAATAGTAGCCGATCAATGAAATCTGAAAATGATAATACATTAGTAAGATGGAAGACAAAAATAATAAAAAAAAAACAAATATAAAATTGAAACAAGACATAACATTGTTTTCGAGATGAATAATAGGAAACAGAAAACGAATCTAATACAGTATATTATTCGCATTTACTTAAAAGGACAAATACAATACAAGACAGACATATAGAGCGACATTTATCTTATTGATACAGTGGCGACGGTGGTCCTGAGAAATATAAGGTAGAATGGTTTAAAGTAACTCTTGGAGTACCTACTTAACTACCTTTCAAACATACATACGGAATATAAAATGATATTCCATACTGTACCGAATATAGAAGAAGTGTTTCATTTAGCGATTACAGTGGCCAAGCATAACAATGTTATTGATTCAGGACGCAAACCACAGATGTTTGTACATCTGTATTTTTATTTAAAAAATAATGTTTAGAAAATTTCGTTTAATCGATGTTTGTACATCTGTATTTTTATTTAAAAAATAATGTTTAGAAAATTTCGTTTAATTTGAGACGAAGTTTAGAATGAGACGAGAATATTTTTTCACAAAGACGTTATTACACTGCCAATATCTCTAATTCCTGCATATGGACTTAGATAAAAACTTAATCTGCTATATCTTAGGTCAATGAAATTTCCTTTCTCGTCTTTCATTGTGTCTACTCCGACCACAATGGGCTCAAAAGATCCACATTAATATTCTCCAAAGTTTGATCTTCCACCATCCATCAAGTAATATCATCTTTAATATTAATTCCATCAGCTAACCAACCAAGAGCTCTTGCTAACGGTTTCCCTCGCTCCCCTGACTCTGGGCGTCCCAAATTACCTGCATCGAATAATATGTCTCCGACGTCATCATCAGCGGGCGCCGATGGCACAGTGAGTCGCTCGTTACCTGCGATGGTACCTCGCGGCGCCCCGCTGCACCCGAGCCACCAGTAAGCTGTCGACCGCGGGAAAGCTGGATTGTCTGTATCCACCTGTCATCAATAATTCATTATATTAGCTGTTTTTAGTTTAAGCAATAGTTTACATACATTGAAGTATGTTAGGATGAAAAGGGGAATCTTGTCCCCAAAACAGCCTATAAATACAATCAGAAGTTTTCTATAAAGTTTTAGTCATAACACAAGAGTCACATTTTTCAGGTTAACTACAGTTGGAACATTCAATATGTGATTATATTCAAACAAATTTAGGCGATCTGTTGTGTGAGTTTGTAAAGATTTACTAAGCAGAACCGCTATTCAGCAAATGAGTCCCCCATGACAAGCAGGAACTATAATCGCTTCATGATCTCAGCTGAACTAAATTATGCGCAGGACTTTCAAACTTTGGTAGCTAAGAGTTATGCGGCCGCATTTTCCTCATGGATCATTCATGAATTAATTTTGTATTATCCAATTACCAACAATGCCAAAATACTTACACTAAACGTCCTATCATTAAACCGCCAGTACGATCCACCCTTAAAGAAGTACGTATATCCGTTAGTGTATTGCAGGGCAGCATTGATGTTATCAGGTATGCCTTCCCAGTTGGATAATGGTTTAGGATAGGTGGATTTGACTGGCGGGCGCTGAGCAGGGTCGAATCGCCAGAACTTGGATCCTTTGTAGAAATAGATCTTGCCATTGCCTGACCATACGAGCGCCGCGTCAATATTATCAGGAATGCCCGTGAAACCTGGAAAATGGATTATTATTACATTAGTAATGCTCAGAAACAACTGATCAGAAGACGCTGATTTATAAATAATATACAGCACATGAGATGCTACTTCGGAGCGGATTCCTGGAAAGTAACGAGGCATCACAAGTGTACCTGACTCTGTAAGTAATTATTGAACTAAAATTCACATTTGACTTGGAATAAGGCCTATTTTTTTATTCGGCTCATCCAACCGAAACGTACTCTGAGCTAATTTTGAAGTATCAGACTTGTTTTAACTCTGTAAGCAACACCATAGCATTCACAACATGGTTTCATGGTTCAAAAAATGGTTTTCTGTATGTACCTTCGTTAATTTCTTTAGGGTAGTCGCCGTCAACCTTCTGTCCGTTGTACCGCCAGTATTTGGAACCCTTGAAGAAATAAGTCTTGCCGTTCTTGTAGGTGAATGCGGCGTCTATGTTGCCCGGGAGACCTGGCCAGGCTCGAGAGATCAGTCGGGGATAGCCCGCAGCCACTCCACTCTCTGTTAGCCTCCAGTAATGTTCACCTGGAAATAACAGTTAATACTGCATTATATAAAACTGTTTGTCTGAAGGTAATGTTCCCAAAAATATTGAAAGGATCTGTACCACGAGTGAGTCACGAAAAACTCAACTCAAAAAAACTGTACGATTTTATAAAACTGTAATTAAAATGTCTAACTGCGATTTGGTAGAAAAATTATATCTTTCAAACTTAACGAGAGGATTAAGAGCTATTTTTGATGGATTGGCACATTGATAAAGAACGATATTCAGAACGGAAAGGCCCTTAGGTGCCCTACTACACCGAACAGAGGTAGTAATAAATTTGATTATTTCATCTAAATAGTGGAGTTTCTATGCAGGGTTATCATTATGGACAGCATAATATTTCAGTCCAGTTTAGGTCGCGCCAAACTATCTCACTTAGGCTTACTGATCAGTCATCAATAACAGACAAGATCGATCCTTCGGCTAATAAGGAGTTATTTTTAAGAGGAAATTTCTTTAGGCGCATGGGGCATTTTGCGAAATGAAAAAACCATTGAACTCGTGAAGCTGTTACCGTAACCGACTTTTCTGTATGATATATATATATATATTAAATAGGTACTAACGTACACATACATGTTGGCATTTTTATTAACTTTTCTCTTCTGTGATGAGTGGCGTCATTTTTTATGTCATGAGCAGGCAAACAAGGATGAAAGTGAGAATGACTAAAAGACGCTAAGAAAACGGTTCATTGGGAAATCCGTTGTGGTCAAGCCGCTTACAGTAACAGCACTTACCCTTGAACACGAATGTTGCGCCGTCAGCAGAATTAAAGATGGTATCGATGTTGGGGTCTGCGCAGAGAGCTGGGTCTTCCGCTGATGGCGTTGGGGTCGTCACTCGTGGCACAGTTGGGTTCGCGGGACCAGGGTTAGCTCCACCAATGTCCAGTTGAGTCTTGTGTCCGTATAGAGCCTGGCAAACAAAGTGGTTACAATTAGTATGCCGAAATAAGGATGTGACTAGAAATCATAACGGTATATTGTTTGAAGTAAGTTGATAGCTTCTTGCTGTCTTTAGGTAAATCCTCATTCCAGATATGAATTCGACCGTCTATGTACTTCCAATTAAGCCACATCATATAAAACATAAAAATGCGGTGATAGTCTAGTGATTAATTCGGCCTCTTTTCGGAATTATTTGCGTTTTAAGCATTTAAATGTCACTAGCTATAACGGCGAAGGAAAACATCGTGAGGAAACCTGCATGCCGTGGAGTTGGCAAAACTCAAAGGTGTGTGAAGTCTGCCAATGCGCTCTTGGCCAGCGTGGTGGACTATGGTCTTAACCTTCTCATTCAGAAAAGAAATGTTCAACAGTGGGCCGTCCTGGGTTGACAACAACATATAAAACATTGGTATGTCTGAAGGTCGATACCTACGAGTATGTAGTTACTTTATAGGTGATGATATAGTCAAGGTGTGAATTATTTTGACTTTTATGAATAGAAATGATTCATATTTCAAAATATTCCTAACATTATCAAAACAGATAATATATGTCATTCCAAGTACACGCATGGATTTTCTCAGTACAAAGTAATTACAAAACATATTTTTTTTGCTGCTTGAATTATCCGTAGATAAGATTAAGAGGTATTGTATATATTTTCCTAGTAACTGTGGACTGAACTGTACCTGGATGCCTTGAACGTCGTCCTGGTCCAGCTGGAAGGCTGGGTCGTAACCTCTATAGAAGGGCGCCATCAGAGCTGACCTCACATCACTGTGGGACAGTCCCAGCGAGTGACCGAATTCGTGAGCTGCAACCTTTAATGAAGACGTTTTGAATTAACAATACAATCGGGTAATTGGAATCTGTAGGGAGTAAACGAACAAACTGACGATGGATACATTATTATTATGACCATTGAACCATTGTGCAATTCACGTTGACTTTGATTTCGCGAACCTACGTACTCGTATTTGTAGATATTGACGTCCTCCATAGAACTGTACTACACTAATTTACTCTATTGTCAACAATTTCCGTATATATGTATATTTTTGCTTTTTTTTTAAACATTGAGTTACATCATCAAAGATTTTATACGACCCCTTATGTTTTTGAAAATATTGTATTACCTTTGTTCATCAGGGATAATAGGATTCTAATAGAAAAATATTTTTTCAATTCGATGCAATGTGACGAAAAATCCGTTCATTTCGCTTCAACTAAACTATGTGTAGAAAAGATGGACCAGTAGACTAAAAAATAAAATTAAAAAAAAGACTGGGCATTCACAAATGGTCACCAAGAACCACATCAAAAACAACAAAGGCATCAGCGATGCAACCAAAGTGGAAGCAAACTTTAATTATTATAATATTGTGGTTAGTCAAAATTTATATTAACTTTTCCGTTTAACTGTAAGGGAAATAGGGCATGAAGGCGAATTAGTGGACGCAACTGACCTTGCTATTGTACTTTATCCACAAATAACCTACCAAACTATTATTTAACAATAACTATTGGAGCTACTGGCTTGTAATGCAATAGACTATTTCATGACAATCGAAACAGGCAGCCGCGTCACAAGGAAAAAACGTCAAAATACGGCTTTGTGTTAACATATTTTTAACTGTGGCATAAAAGTGTAGTGATCTAAGTTTGACGTCATGTTCGTCAGTGTGTTTATCTGTGGCATCGTAGCTTATGAGTGATGAAAGGTTTTTGATTCTCAATTTTAAATTAAATTTTACGCAGTGTTCTTTGATTCAGTATTAAAAAAACGTTTAGGCATTCAAAAATCATCTATCAAGTTCTGTTTTTAAATGGACTGTTACATCCACTATTTTAAGTACTCTTTTAAAGTAGATAAATAGATGTGGTTAAATTAAATAAACTAAATGTGCTGGTTAATTTTTAAAGGTCCTTACGAAGTTTAGATAAGAAAAGAACTGAAATATAAAATATTTATTTATTTATTTATTTATTTAAATTTATGTCACCTCTCAACAAAAAGCAACAAAGGGTATAACTTAATGCCTTATGGCA
>DWJZ01002112.1:0-20495 GCA_018249125.1 Asbolis capucinus
AAAAGTTAAAAAGCGGAAAACAAGCTTAAAAAATAGGTAACGATTTAAAAAGTTACTTTCGGAATTAAAAAAAATCAGAATAGTATAATGGAAATAAAGTTAAAATAAAATGTATACATTTTCATATAAAAATTATCAAAAACACACAAAAACAGAAATACAACAAAAAAATTATTAAGAATGTCGCTTAAACAGTATAAAATTAAATAAACTGAATATATACAGACTTGAATAGGTTATATATATCTATCATATTAATATATTGAATAGCTTATACCGTTGTTGATAATAAACGAAGTCAATAATTTATATATATTAGGGTCGAGGGTGTACAACAGGCAGAAAACAGAGGTCGGGAAAGGAACTTTTAACAAAATTAATGTTTCAAAAAATGAGATTCGGTCATGAAGTGGACAAACAAAAAATTATATGACACAAATCTTGAATACAATAAAAATCTTAATCTTTGTCTTCCAATCAAACTCGGTATTGCTGATTATGCCCAATCTTGCAAGGTGTTCAAGGACATATGTGTACCATGTCCTAAACGCACACGGATAAAAATAGAAGTAGCCTTTTTCGCAAGTTGCAGCTCCCAGTGTTCTCTCCAAGAATTGTATAAATAAACATAAATTTAAAATTGATTTACATAAACGAATAATACAATAAGGACTTGCAACGCCATCTAGTAAGAAATGGTAAAAATGAAGTGGTTCTATTTTAAAATATGTTTTTTAGTGAATAAGTAGGTATAGAGAGAAAGCATATATATTACCTTAATTATGTTATAAGCGAGAACTTTTAAATGGCCATCTAAAAGTATTGTAATTAATTTAATTAGTTAACATTTTAGCTGTAAGTTTTCCAAAGATTAAAAAATAAATAAATTGAGCATTAGACCGCTTTTGTACTGACATCCTAATTCCATGTATCATGCATAGTTACTGGATAGGCTGTTTTACAATAAGTATAATATAGCTTTCTCTATGATTCACAATAGCTATGAGGTTAGTAGACAAGATATATGGTCTGTTATAGATATATATCATTGTTGGTCCCAGAGGAAAATATGATGCGTTCATAATAAAATTTACGTTAAAATTACGCCAAGCACAAAACAAAATCTCATACGTAAAGCAAATCATGTTAGCCTATCCAGTGAAACAGATAGATGGCATATTGAGACTTACATTTTCACACGTACATAATATATTAAGTACAGAATGCAGGTATATTACATTGTAAAATACTTCTATATCAAAATAAATGAATGACTTTTAAGAAATTATACTATTCATATTCGCTATGTTAAAAATTATATAGACATACATTATAATACCTACGTCTTATCTAATAAATAAGTAATTATGTTGTACCTATAATATTAAATAATAAATATTAATATTATAAAATAACCTCCCTTTGGAAGACTATATCTAACTATAGCGTTTTTTGTTTTAACCCCTATCATATATTTGACAAGTTCAATTCAAATTATTTTAATAATTTATATATGTTTTTTTTTAAAACTAGATACGCGATACAAAATATCCTATCAGTTATCGCTATGGGTAAAATGTTGACCTGTACAATTCCAATATTATTGAGGTTATGTTTAAAATAATTTGGCGTTTCTTTCTAGTTTCTATGGAACATAGAATACATGGATAACAGCATACATAAATATGTCCTCTATATGTAGTTTAAACATATAAATCGGTTCCATCTTATGCAATGTCAGAAAAAGACATCTATGACAATCCACGCGTTGGCGGGAAAACGTTCAATTTATAAAAGAAATTGTCTTTGGTTCATAAATTAATACATAATCTTTCATATTTTTTCTACTATATACACATCAATTTTAAATAATAATATATTCTATTCTACAATATTGAAATAAAAATATTTTCGTGCTTTAGGAATTTGTGCTTATAAATTAATACTAATGAAAATATACAATTTATGTTTATAAAGAATTTCATCACCTATTACTTGACTTGGTCGTGTTTTTTGAAAATGTATTCCATGTTCATCATTTTTATTGTCGTTAAGTTAACTAAAACTCTGCCTGTAAAGATATTGATAGATAGATACGAGTATACAGATACAGAAATCGATATACAGAGATTTCGAATAATGTTGGATGCTTCATTAAACTTTAAAACACTTGATACGAAATACAGCGCAGTCAATATGCTGGGCCAAATCATAAATTGATATTACATTTTGTAGTGTAATGGGTACTCAAGATTATTTATGTTCAAGAACTACTGAACGAATTTTAATGAAATTTGGGGCAGAAATACATTATAGTCTCGAATAACACATACGCTTCTGCAACACGCGGGCAAAATGGTCGGCGGAATTTAGTAGTAGAATATATAACAATAATTGTGAGTACCCTCTAGAGGTAACCTATATTTTAAATTTTGTAATATTTTTGGTCTTAATGACCATGACATGCAGCTGAGGCGAATTATCGATATAGAATACAACTGGAAGAAATGTTTTAGTGTCTATGATGATTGAAATTAAAAATCAAATCCTTGGCCTATACCTAAATGTCTTTTCACATCCTGGTGGTAGTCGAGTCTCCGTTCTCCTTCACCGGTTCGCTGGTATCCTTACTATCCTTTCTCCCCTTCCGGCTTCTGAAGAAGGAGGCGGTGGTGACGGATCTGAACCGGAAGGAGCCAGGCGTGCCGTTCGCGACTGTCGGTTCCGGAACCTCGCTCTCCTCCCGGATCCGGGGCGACCGGTCTCGCGGCGGTCGCGTCCGGTATGAGAAACTGGCCGCTTTTAATCTACCAAAAAAAAGGTATGAGTTGTTGATTGTATTTGAAAATAATTAAGCAATTATCGCAACACAAAAGGCCGTTTCAGAAAAAGAGGTTCTATGTATATATTTAACACGTATTATGTGATACCTATTATAAGAAATTCAAAATTGTTGTTAAAGTAACATAAAACTAAATTTCAATCACAGAATTCAAACTATTTATTAGGTTCAAAACAATTACAGAAATGTTAATTATTGTTACTTTGAAAAATATATATAAGTAAGGCTTGAGACCGGTTTAAAAATACCAGTTATTAGAGGTTTATGAAGGATTTTTAATAAAGGTTTTATCTGAGCGTAATCGCACCGGGAGCGCTTTAGAAACCTAAATAAACTGGTTTAATCCACAACCGCGAATAATAATAGTTGGCGCAGCCCGATCAAGTTGCATTCGTTGGCTACGTACCTCGCGCTAATGCCGAGCTTGGCGGGCGGGTCGTTTCCGTTCTCTGCAGTGGAGCGCGGCGCGTGTGGCGCGTGCGGCGCGGTCGGTGTGTGCGGCGCAGACATTGAGCCCACCAGCGGCGGCGCCATCTCCGGCCGCCGCACCACCATGCTGCTCGAGTGCGGCCACCGTTGACCGTGCTCGTTGCTGAACAACCGATTCACATATATATATATATATATATATATGAGACTTGATTTTGGAAGTTGAATGTTCTCCGCTTGAAGTTTAAAATATAACTTTCTATGTTACTCTTATTTAGAAAGGTATTGAACGCGTCAAGAACAATTGAATTACCTACCGTAATAGATGAATTTATTTTCCTGACAAAAAGTCAGAATAACATGCATAAATAAGCTGTCTTCAGCAATGCCCACATTAAGCCACGACCGCTGGTTATTAGGACAGTTTTTAATCTGTGCAGACGCTGTGTATATGCGAGGACTGAACCGGCATCGATCAGATTATATGCATATAACAGAATTGAATAGCAATTTTATCCAAATAAGGTTATATTAATACTCGAAAACCTTAGATACAAGATATAATAATAATGAAAAATATCACTTAAAAATATAAGGGCTATCTATATGAAACTATGCTAATAAGTCCGCTACTGACATCTTATCCTGAGAGTTTTGTTGTGTGATATAATCCGTACCCAAAGAAATTCGACGAAAGGCTTCAATAAAAGGTAAGTAGTGCCTGAACGCTTCGATTAGCTCATCTTGACGGGGCACTACCGTGATCCCGAATTTTATTTTGCAGTTATGAGTTGAAGTCATTTAATGAGTCCACCACAAAGTGAACATAGACTCTCGTTATTGTCAGTCACTCACCAGGATTGCACGTGCCGCGGCCTCTGGCGCCGTATCTCTGTGTTGCGGTGCCGCAGCAGCATGCCCGTCGGGCGACCAGCTGTAGACAGAAAAATGTGTAGATATAGTTGCCGAGCGAAAACGTCTTTTTTACGTTAAATTAGTTAGCGCTTGACTACGATCCCACCTGATGGTTAGTGGCAATTGTAAAGTTTCGGTGGTAAAGCGCACTTAGTAGAAGCATTTTCAATCTTGATTTGAAGACGTTTACATTGGAATTGAACGGAAACACCAACGTGGGCAACTTATTCAAGTCTTTCGCGGTACGGTGATAAAAGACGAGACGAAGCCTGTACTTCATACTGGTTGTTTAGCACCAAGGAATGGATACCTGCCTAGACTACACACAGACTTTGTTGTCGAGTGGTATGATCTACATACAGGCATTATTGTCGAGCGGATGCGTGTATATTCGTTTGCGCGCCTGCAGCATGGTGTAGACGAGCGCGGCGAGCGAGCGCGGCGCGGGCGGGGCGGGCGCGGAGCGGGCGCGGGGCGCGCGCCGCTGGCTCACCCACCACGTCTCCATCCGACCCTTGCCCTTCACCGCTACTGCTCCTCGCGGCTCTAACCCGTAGCCACGAACTTCCAGTACCTGTACAAAGCACACATGATTTACGACTAGAAACTTTTGTTCGCGTCTGAAGAACCAGTTAAAAAGAGTAGTTATTGTGACATAACTTGTAACAGTTAGACAAATGATGTCGTGGAATTATTTCAAGATATTGATGTCTTCTTTAAAACTGTACATCACTTTGCTTAGAAGTTTGTAAACAAACAATGAAATCTGTCTTCTTTATAATATTGGTATAGAAAATGACAAATTTATTTAGTGTGTATAGCGCACCTGTTTGGTATACTTGGTGACCTGGATCCGGTCCATGGCACCGGTGCTCTCCATGCGCGAGGCTTCGTTCACCGTGTTGCCCCAGATGTCAAACACCGGCTTCCGCGCGCCGATCACGCCACCCACTAGTGGGCCACAGCTGATGCCTGGTTACAGCGGCGCTTAATTTAATCTTTGTTCTAATTAACTATCATTAAGAGTGTATTGAGATATGTGTTTGAATCCCCACCCTGGAATTCGGGTAATTTTAAAACTTTATGCCGATAAAAGTACTGATAGCAACAGAAACCCAAGTCCAGAAAAAAACGCACTGCGCAGCGGCCATGGTAGTGCCCCACCAAGGCGAGCCAAGCGAAGGATAAAGGCACTACGTACCTTTTCTCGGACGTTACGTTTTATTTTAGTAATATTTTTTTACATTAGGTAAATATTCACAGATCGCTTAAGTAGCGATAGGAAGTACTGAATGATTCTTTTCATATATTTTATTGCTTCTGTTGCTTAATAAAACCCCTATGAATAGTTCCTCCTAATATTTCGATAGCAATCCGTTACAGGTTACATTCAATTGATTGATGATGATATTAATTGCTGTTACGTAATATGGTTCGTAAGATTCCGTAATATAGTATGTTTCCGTAATTAAGTACGTGTGTTTCCGTATTATTTTGAGTACGTTATGTAAAATGGTCTCACCTACTCTGAGCCGGAACTTGTTGAAGCTGTGCTTGTTGATGTCCTCGAGGGCCTCCCGCAGCGCGAACGCGTAGTCCACCAGCGCGCAAATATGTTCGCAGTCGTCGTTGCCCAACTGACATTCAATAAGAGACAGTTATAATATATCTATGAATGGGCGTTGGGCGTTCCCAGCTTCGGACCCCTTTACATAGGAGCTAAGATGCGGCCATGAGTTTATTTTCAATTTAAGAAGTAATAGGTAGTATGTAAAATAAATCCTTTTTAGACACAAAAGTATCGAACATCACCCGTTTTCTAGGAAGAGGCCCCCACCGCCTCACCTCAGTGCACACATGAGTTTTATAAAATTTTTAACAATGCTAGCTGAACCGGCAAACGTCGTTTTGCCATAGATTAAATTTCTAAAATGACTAATAAAAAATAGGGGTTGGTGATAGAAGGGTGAAAATGTAAGGGTTTGTATGTATTTTTAATGCCACATTATGAAAAAAATGTCAAAAAAAAAGAAATGTAAGTGGTGTACAACCCTTATCACTTAAGGGGTATGAAAAATAGATAGATAGACCGATTCTCAGACGTACTGAATATGCAAATAAAATTTCATAAGAATCGGTCAAGCCGTTTCGGAAAAGTATGGTTACTAACACATTGACACGAGAATTTTATGTATAAGATAACAACTGGAAAATGTTAGCTCTCGACTACAATCCCACCTGATTATAAGTGGCAATACAGCGCGTTAATGTAGCAAAAGCCTATTCAAACATGACTTCAAGACATATGACATACTCTCTCTTTCTCTGACGGAGGGCACATAAAGGTCGCGGTTGTCATTGGTAAATGCAAATCGTTAAACTCTATCGGATACTTTACGACAACATAAATACTGAAAGTACACCTGAGTGGTTCTAAGTTAACCCCTCAACGAATGAGGAAAGACCCGCGTAAGTATGCCAGTAATGTTTTGTCATCAGAAGTTATACCTTATGATTGGGGTTCAGTCCAGAAGCCGCCATGTAGGTGGCGCCGATAGTCTTGATCTTCTCTATACTCTTGAACCGCGACTGCATCAGCAGCTTGTCGAAGTCGACTGAAAAACACATTAAGCTTCGTTCAGCTGACTGCTTTAGACCACAGCAGTGGTTAGAATTATTGATGGGTGTATTCAAAATTAAATTATACCTTCCTTGAGCCATTGAAAGTGTGCTACATATGCTATTAAGTCGCATTCAAGTTAATGCAACATAATGGGAGTATGCATGTCTGAACCAAGCTTCTGAACTAGGTTTGGTGCCATTTTTGGTGCGTTTTCGACAAATATATACATATATATGTATTTATTTTTATGTGATAAGCAGGCAAACGAGCAGACGTGTCACTTGATGGTAAATGATCACCGCCGCCCATGGACGGTAATAATACCATACTGGGGTGTTACTAACGCGTTGCCTGCCTTGAAGGAAGTAATAGCCCGCGTACACAGGGAAGAGAAAGAACCAAGGGAAGCAGTACATTGCCAAAGCAATTGGGATCAACAACGACAGAAACTAACTCCAGATAGGTGCACCAACAACATACCACTTCAGGATGAGAGAGAAGAAGAATGTGGAGGAGGATGGACGAAAGATGGGGAGAAAAAGACGAGGAATTACCTGGATTCTAGAAGGAAACAGCCCCCCTGCTTTACCCATCTTAAAGTCCATATCAACGATCTGCAAATTTCCAATTGAGCATAGCCGAAGATGCTGAAGTTTTATATGATGTGGTCAGCTAAAATAGATCATATGTGCTTTACACCGTTGTTTCGACCCAATTGCATGGCCCATGTTCCCCACTGACCTACAGTAGGTAGGAAAAATATCGCCGCATAAAATATATATCGTGGGTACCCATAAAATTGCATAATGTAAACAGTCCACGATGACTCGAGTTTAAAATAATATTGATCAACTATATTTGACAATTTTTACAAAATCCATACAGCTAGGGTTGTCAAGGAAGTAACTCGGTCCAAGGTACATTACAAATGATCTCGTTGAGCAACCGCATGCAGTCGACCGCCTTCTGCTCGGAGTAGAACTCATGGAAGTTGGGGATGCCGGCGAACATGACGCCCACCTCGTCGCGCCATTGGGAGTACAATTCCTGTGGACCACACACATGACATTCTAAGAAAGTATTACCTTTAGTTATGAGATTTGTCATAGATAGATTCTCCCTGCTGCTTTTGTGTTGAACAGGCTTCTAAGATGCTGTAAATTTATCTTACTTCTTTCTTTTACCGGCTTTCATTTTACACCATTTCACCGGTAATTTTTATGGTGATAGTAACCACAAAGGGCGACCCTGGAGATCTACTATCAGATGGCCCATCAGTACTCTTTCTTATCTGCTATAAAGTTTCTAATGCAATTAACATACTCACATCCGGACATCGGTCTTTACTGAGGAAGTGGTTGACGACGTGGTCTGGAAGAATGTGCTTAAGCAGATGCCTATTAGTCCGCTGTGTGTCCTTCATCTCGTCCAGGTCATTTTCGGCCTGCAGCTTCCAGAGGAAGTCGAGCCGTGATGTCACTTCTACCAACCGCGCGTGGTATACCACTATCCCCAGGAACATCAGCATTAGGATCAACATCTGCACGTAGAAAGGCAGGTCGCTGGAACAACATAAGTCAACCTTTGTCAACCTTTATCGTTCACTGATACGAAAGTCGGAATGGCTGTCGAGGTTTTAAAAAGTTCATTGAGGGTTGCTTGGGACTTATAGCGTTTCTCGACGGCCGTAAATTAACATTGTAGTGGTTTGTGTCATTGTAGTCTTATAGATTTTGGACCTGCGACATAAACGACTTACGACAAATACGACACATTTTAAATGTCAAAGTGTTTTTTCAAAAGAACTTCAAAATACTTCGACTATTTTTCCGGAAATCATAATTTTAATATGCTTTTCTACAACAGTAGTGAGCTCTGTGGGAAACCATGCAAAGGAAATTTTAAATCTCTTACCCACTATCAGGACTCTTATCAGTATCGTTGTAATACTTGAAGAGAAGACCAGAGTACATGGCGACGTTGAGGACGGCGATGAAGGTCTTGACTAAGTAGTAGACCTTGAGGATGGTGGTGAGCGCCACCAGGCACAGGATCCAGGTGAACACCACATACTCTGGCTTGTAGCACTCTGCAGTCTCGGTGTACTCCGTACCGTTGGCGCCCAATACATCGCGAATTGATTTCGGACATGAATATAGTTTTGTTGTGCTGAAATTTTAAAAGTGAAAGTCAATGTCAAAATCATTTATTTCATACAGCTTTCAATAAACTTATGAACGCCAACTTTTTGGAACCTATCCCCGTTTCTGAAAGGTGTTATAATAAAGAACAGAAGAAACGGCAAACGAATTGCTTCGTAACTCTGAAATATAGATGGAGAAGCCTAATAGTTCGTTCACCATATCAAGCTAACAAGTTTGGTTTTACACCAGCCCTTCCTTCTTGCAGCCTTCAATCCGACCATCCTGTTTCTGCCAGCTTGTTCATATATGGTAGTAACCATTTAACATCAACAGGATGAATTGTTCTTGTAGATTTTGACACATTGATTAGTTTCTGAATTTTGTTTTCTATTTTTTTTACTAAAAATAAGTTAATTCTTCTTCATGATAAGCGGCCATGAGATCTGTTAAACGTCTTTTCTTACAAAACTAAGTTTCCTTACCTTGATATAGACATGATAGTGACAAAGCAGCAGATGTGCACGTTCCGCCGCAGCCGGCTAGCGCTGAGCCCGGCCGAAAACTTGGCGAGGCGCGGCATCCCGTTTGGAAACTCCTCTGCCATCACCACCAGGAACGATATCATCAGCGGCACAGTCATCACCACCAGGATCACTATTAGGTTGTAGCAGCTGAAAAAATCAACGATAAGCTGGGATGTTATTTTTTTTTTCTTACGTAGAATAATTTAATGTTTGGTGAAAAAGGAAAGGAAAGGTATCTGTTCTTTTGCTCTAATTTTAACATCACATAAGTGTCGTATATTAACATACATTTGCCACTTTGCATGATACGCCACCCCATTACGTCGGAGATATCATGAAATATGTGTCTTACTTAAAGTGCATGACAATCTGCACAGCGACGATGAAGAGCCAGATGACGAGGCAGCACATGACGTTGGACTTGAAGGTCTTCTCGTCCAGCTCGCCGAAGCGCTGCTCCAGCTCCTGCTGGTGGAAGTGTAGCGACCAGGTCTTGATGTACTCCTCGCGCATGCGACGGTTACTGCTCACCTCGATCGACAGGTTGATTATGTCGTTCTCCTGACATATATTAGGTACAGTTAGAACTTGGTTAATTTCATACTTTAATAAGAAATCGTCCTATTTATTTAGCGACGTTCTTTTAAAAATTTCAATAAAGGAGTCCTTGACTACAATCTCGTCTGATGGTAAGCAGCGATGTGATCTAGATGGTAAAGTGCGCTTATTTAGCTAAAGCCTATTCGCTCTTGATTTGAAGACATTTAAAATGAAATCGAACGGGTACACTGATGCGGGTAGCTTATTATAGTCCTTCGAGATACGCATGATAACAGACAACATGATAACGCCACGTGATTTGTGCCTCAGAATTAATATTGTATACGTGCTCTTAGTTCGAACAAAGCAAACTAAATAAGTGACTCTCATGTTTTTAATGCTAAAGCTACGTGAGCCAATCTTTCATATTTCATAGCTGGCTTGCTTGTCCTGTGACAGAGCCGGTTTATCGTTAGGGGCGTGATGTCTTGTAGCAGTATATGTACTAAACATGACCTTCCATTGCAAAAGTCTTTAGCAAAGGGGTGATTTCCCGCCAGGCGAGGTGTGGTGCCCAAGGAGCGGCCGAGTTTCGATAGTTGTTGGTCGGAACTTGTATATATGCTAGCGATTCGGGTTTCTTATGACGTCGTCGTATAACGTGTTGTGCAATGCCACCACAAGTCTAACAGCTTAATTATTTCGAAATCTCAACTGAATGTTCGTGAAAATATTAGTAGTCTTGTCAGCCTGAGCGTCACATTGACGTGACATAAATACTAACACTCTGCCATGAAAATTCTTTGAACTTAATTAGTTGTACTATAAGTATTATAAAAGCTTTACCTCCGACATTGAAGCGATATCCAGCTCCTGTCCCTGTTCGGGATCCTCGTGCCTGGTAATGCGACGGACGGCTGAACTGACGCTGCTCGAGAAGTACTGGAATATTGTATCAGGACATGAAAAATAAACTTTCTTCTATAGAGTGTGTTCATTTCTAATTCAGGATCTAGGTATTGACAGTAAAGTAGTTAAACAAAACTATATTTGATGAAGAATATAAATGAGGGTACAGTGCGCAGCTTGTGCCATGTTGGCTGACGAATACCGGTAGAGAAGGAGACAGGAGATAGGGAGAAGAGAAAATATGATTATATTCCTTTGACGTGAATTCAGTTATAGCTAATGACAGGACTTACACTTTGGAATGGCATTTCTGGAGTCCAGTCAGTAGTGGTCTCTTCTTCTACACCATTGTTGGGCTGACGGAGGGATAAGTCATTCCCTTGCGATCCCTGGCAACTGGACCATAAAAAATATATAAAATGGATTTATACAAATATTTCAAGCCCCGTGATTGCATTGGGCAGGTTTGAAATGAAGAATGAAAGAAAATTTTTTGAAGTTATACTTCTTTAGGCGCGTTATGAAAAAATTATGAAAGTGAAAAGATTGAGTCACACAAAATTAACAGGTTAAAGTTGTCCACTAGACCGTCCATTAAGTCTCGATATAATACTACCAACAAAATAGAAATAGAACTTTTATTAGTCGCACATGTTGGCACGCTCGTCGCCTCTGGTCACTTTATTCATATTTATCTACAACACGTGTTTTAGTTTCATGCAAGTGTATATAAATAATAAGTATTTAAAATATTTCAAATGAATAATCTTCTAATATTTGGTACAAATTATGTCATATATATTAATTATTCACTAAATTTTAATTTTTAATAATCATGTACGTATTATTAAATTTATATTTAATGATGCTAAAGAAGTATAACTTTACACGCACCCATTTTTTTTTCGATATATGTAATGCATAAAGCTTAATTACTAATGTCGCCGCAAATGACGCACTTATAAAAGTAAAATAGGACTACACTGAGCATGTGCTGCAGTTTCTACCAGATTCCTGCGACGCTGGTTATCAAGCTAGTACTATTAGCTAGTAGTATCAATCTATATATTTAAAAACACAAGCTTTAATTATATATTCACAATACAAAGAAATACACAAATTTTCGTAACTCTATTGCTAACCATTGAGAAGTTCCCTTGTCTGGAGCCAATCCTGACCCTAGTATCAGGTAATGCATATGATAAAAATGCATTGTCATCAGGGTGGAAGGCTTATGCGAAATTTTAGCTGCGTAGTGTAAAAGAAAGTGGGTTTAATTAAGCCTGCAAAATTTGACCCGAATACTTAACAAACAAATATACAAACAAACACTGCAGGTTAAATAAAAGCCTATAAAAAATTGTTCAGAATATTTGGAAAAATGTTTTAGTACCATAATGATCGATCAGACACATGTTTGAAGAGCTGATGCGTAGCCAACGCGCGCCAGATACAGCCTGTTGTGATATCATTAAAAAAATCTTTACTTACGGTAATTTGGGCTTGTTTTTGGTGGAGCGCGGCAACTCGGTGGTCTTGACGAGGTAGGTGGTGAGGTTGAGCTCCCGCAGGTAGGGGTCGCGCGTATCGCCGTCGCCCGCCTCTACCTCGAACGCGCCGTTCAGACACTCCAGCGTCGCCGCTGATAAGTGCACGCGACTAGTACAGAAGAGAAGATGATCAGCTTCAAAAATCGGAAATATAAGTATATACAGCGCAAAGAATCAAAAATATTTGGTACAAATTTCAGATTCAATATGTACCACGTGTAGGTTGTTGTACAGCAAGTATTTACGAGATTGTGGCAGTTTCTTAGAGAGTTGCGTAATTTTTTAGTATCAGGAGATCTTCGGGTAGGTAATTTGGTTAATTCTCGTTTTTTTGTTCAATAAAAGTAGCCTTACCTTAGAAGAAGCTCATTAATGAGAGTTAAAGGGTTTCTTTTTGTGGAAAACCAGCATATAGATACGGGTTCTTGTGTTTTAATGTTTCACTTGAAGTTATGTTTGGAGTATTGTAAAAAAATCAGAAATAAAATCCAATATGATACCATATTGCAATCTTTAAGAAATGGGTCTGTCACTTCCTTCTTCGCAATGCTCCTCGATTCCCCTGTTATTTTTAATGTCTATAGTCGGCGGTTGTCCATCGGATAACCAGTTGGCTCGCATTATACACATTCGATACTACGGAGCTATGTAAGTAACCATTAACGACTACGAGTGCCGCAGTTAAGGCATAAATAATGTAGGATGTGGTTATACCCAGGTAGTCCGCCGCTCTCCATGTGGTTGGCGACTGTAACATCATGGGACCAGAGGTCGAACTGCCACTTGAGGAGGCCCAACACGCCGCACAGCACCGCGCCGCTGTGGATGCCGATTCGCATGTCCAGGTCCACCTGCAACGAACAGCCTTCAGAACGAGTACATCTTTGACCCTTGATTCAAAATCTGTTTCAACTTCGTCTCCAGTCGCTTGACATCTACGTGTTATTATGTCTAGTACTTACGTTATGCTGCATGAAGACTTTGTTCACCTGGATCCAGATATTACATCTATTACGTAATTAAATATTAGCGAAATTAGTGCATGCAGTGGTCCTATGACAGGATAATTTAATTTTAATTAGCATCAACATTTGTAGTACAATTGTTTTGAGGATATATAGGATAGGTATTTTGTGAAATATGGAACCTGATGTGACTGGATATGCCTGGCCCATGTGCAGTGTTTGTCTAGCAGTCGGCCACAATCACGGTTGTACTTCAAAGTTAAAAAGAGGGTATTGTATACGCATCACAAGATAACCTGAGCGTTGTAGCGGACGTCGCGGATAGCCCGGATCATGTGTAGGCCCATGTTGACGCAACAGTAGGCGTGATCGGCGCGCCGCTCCGGTAGCCCGCTCACACAGAAGTAGCAGTCACCCAGGAGCTTGATGCGAAGACAGTGGTTCTCCTGCACATACAGTTGTTCTAAGCTGGGTATTCAGTTATATTTACTTCATTTCATTCAGAATGCTGCCGTATTTTTATGAATGGCCTGAATTGGAAAGGCCTATGTCCAAAATTGGACTTCTAAAGGCTGGATGAAACACGCTTGCTTCCAATCCAAATATGTTCAGCAGTCAGAGACGAGGAAATTCTATTTAAGTTTTCCGGACCAAATACTCTATTCAGTGCTTTTAATGATACGTACTGAAAGTTCAGGCTGATCTGGTAAGACAGGACGTAACAAATTTTGCATTTCTTATCATTGATCCAAAGTAAAAATCTATAAGTTACTCACCGACGCCAATCTGTCAAATCGTGCAAAAAGTTCATTCAGCAACTTAACCAGTTCTTGAGCGCTGCATTTGCTTGAAAGTTCTGAAATACGAATATACAATCAAATAAAAAGGATTAATATGGATCTATTGCACGGGAGATACTGGTGTGAATCCTGTACAAACTCATACTTATAATTTTTTAATGTTATACTGAGAAAAACACCAAGTTGTCTATCACAAGGGTTGGGTAACTTTCGTACTTTGGCCAACGTTTAGCCCTTAAATTGGCTAAGGGGATGAGGGATGTGATATTAATGAAGATGATGGTGATGATGATGATAACTATAATAATGATGATGACGATGATAACGATAATAATGATGATGATGACGTTTTAGATTATAGTAATGAAGACTACAAACCAGTAAACCCTTTGATGTCAGCGTACAGTATGGAGACATCTTCGTGCCTCTGTATGTACAAATTGTTGAATTGTTGTTCTTGAAACTCTCCCTTCACTCGGGACACGTGACTAGATATTTCCTTGGCCAAGAAGTCTGGTATTACTGAAACATAGAAAATAACCTGTTAATAAAGGATGATTTCACTTTTTAATGAGTACGATTATGTCTTCATAGTGAGGAGGTCTAGAGCATACTTCAACACAGTGGTCCAATGTGGATAAGTGGAGGAGTTATTGGCCAGCCCGTGTCGAACGATTTTGTAAGCCTCCCGAAGCTCTCCAACGTGGCTTAACGATTGCTAGCAGACGATAAGAACTGAAAGCTGTAATGTAAATGCTGCCCAACCCTTATAGACTAATATTAATATACTTAAGTATAATTTAAATTAAGAAAGGAGGAAACACGTTCCAATGATTGCAGACAGAAGCTATGTTACATTCAAGATTTGTGGAGTTTCATGTAAAAATATAATACAGTAAACACAATAGAACTGGGTCGCATTCAGCGAAGACTTTGGGAGGAACACAACACTGGTATTCTGTGCGAATCATGTTGATGCCCAGTTCACCCAATGTGACATGGGATGTTATTTGCTATGATATTAGAATCTAGATTAAACAAAATTTCACATTTTTTAGATTTCCAAAACATAATTCTAAAATTACTAGGTTTCGCACGCGGTTTCGCACGCGTGGTATATTATGGCTAGATTGATTTTTTGGAACAAGTGATACAAAATTTTAACAAATTATACATTAAAACCTTCCTCGGGAATTGCTCTATCTATTGGTGAAAGCCTCATAAATATCTGCTCATAAGATTTTGAGTTTATGACGAACAAACATACAGACGCGGTAAAGAGATTTTATTTTAAGCTATGTAGTGATAGAGAAAATAGATATTAATGTAATTACCACTCTGGAATAACCGCCACTGTCTATCACTCTCCCTCTTGGTCTTTTGCCGCGTCATCATGGAGCGGTGGGTCTCGAGGAAGGCCTTTCTCTGGCCCCAGTCCGCCAGGTACTTGGTGTACATGCCAGCGAAGTTGACCGCCGTGTATAAAAACGCGTTGCCGAGGAGTATTCGAACGGCACAGGATTCAGCCTGCCAATACATATTTCACTTTGTAATTCAGTTCATTAGAAATTAAATGTAGCTTGGAGTAAAGTTTGTTTCAGAATCTGATTGTATCATTATTTAATTTAAATGTTTGTTAGTAATTTGTTATGTACAAGTCAAATCTTAACAGGCGAATTAATCTTATATCTCCTTACCCTAGAGAACTGTAATTTTACATGTAATTTAATGGTAAGTATGACCTGATTCTACGTTAAGGATTGGTTCCGGACAAGGGAACTCCTCGAAGATAAACGGTACAGTTACGAAATTTTGTGTATCAAGTTTTGAATTTTGAATGAATTTTGAATGTTTGAATGAATTTGAAATGTTTTCCAGATTATCATTACTTCCAAAAGGGCGGTAGACTATAGAAGTGAAACTTCTATATAGACCGGAGTATTAGGATTTTTTCTGTTATAAAATTCGTTATAGCAACGTAGAGGGAATAGACGAGTGTTTTTGTGTGATAATTTTTTTTTTTAATAAAAATGAGTTCATTAAAATGTACCTAACGTAACAAAATCATAATTTGCAGTAAACCAGGGAAAAAATCTAAATGTGTACTGGGACACACAGTAGAAGTGAAACTTTAACGAACAACTGGCAAAACGTATCGCAACAAAATTTTAACTTGATATTTGCTAAAAGTAAATAAATTTGAAGTTGCATTTATTTGTACTTGTCCAATTTGAGAACATTTGTTATTGCGATTCGTTTTGCCATCTGTCCGTTGCGATTCGTTTTTCCACTTGTGCGTTGCGTTTCTTTTTTCCGCTTGTCTGTTGCGCTTTGTTTTTCAAATTGTCCGTTGAAGTTCAGTTCTTCTGTGTTAGGACACAGATATTTAGATTTTTTAAAACCTTCATGAAACGTGTTACCAAAAGTTCATACCACCTCGGGCATCGCGGCCATCATTTGTTTGATGTCGACTGCAGTGGCGAGGAGGTGCGCCAGCGAAGAGAGCAACCCGATACAGATGCACCAGCCGAGGGACAACGGCAGCATAGCATACGGCACGAAGATGATGAATAACATATACCACACCTGGTTCGCTGGGTTCTGGAAACCTAGCCCCTTACCGCTGAGAGCTGTGGATGGTAATGAAATACAATTTGAATTAAATTACTGTTTTTATTGTCGTTTTTTTACTTAAATATTTTAACTGATGTACGGATAATTAAAATAATTTGGGAACAACGAAATCATTTTTGACCTTGATGTGGAATGCATCCTTACCGCCTCATCCATCAGCTGTCTACTGTTGGACGTAGGCTTCTCCTAATTTGCGCCATACTGACCGGTCCTGTGCCTTTTGAATCCAGCGGATACAAAAGACTCAGGACCATGTCTTCTTCAGGTTATCAGTCAACCTGGTCGGTGCTGTGCTCTTTTTCCTAGACATTCACCTTTTCGCTTAACTACGTCCAATTTTTATTGCGTGTCAATTAAATTTTATTTGCAGAGGGTCACCTTGTGCGATTAGCAGGATCCAGGTGGTCGCAGCCGCCCAGTGTAGGTAGTTGTTAGCGAAGCACCGCCAGCTGCCCATCAGGCAGACTACCATATTTAGTAGGCCGAACGCGGCCGTCCACGCTATCTGGTACTGCCCCGAGTCTGCGTTTTCTGCACTTTTGTCACGTTCTGGTAAGAGCATGATAATGCGTTTCTCAAGCATTCTAGTTGGTCATGCACATTGGACAATAGAACGTGCCATGACAGAGTTCGTCATTCGTCCATTGTACAGGCGAAATTGATATTTTGACATCAGTTAATTTATATAATAATGCAATATTGACTGTGATTTATGAAATGGTAATTATTTTATTTGATTATTATTAATAATATTTTGTCTCCTAATTATTGATCTATGAGCGTAATATTAATTAAGCTGAAGTTAAATAATTGTACAACATTTGTTACTATTATTGTTAGATGGGTCTGAATGGAAAAGTTATAATTAAATATATATTTTAACTAATTTATATTTTAAATATTGACAGGCTGGTTGGTCTAGTGGTTAGTGAACCTGACTACTATATCGGAGGTCGTGGGTTCGATGTAATGTTTGTTCTGCATGTCTGGATGTGTAATAGAAATATCTATGGAAGTATGTATGTATTTAAAACTATGTATGTTTATCAGTTGTCTGATCACCATAGCACAAGCTAAACGCTTAGTTTGGGTTCAGATGGCCCAGTGTGAGTTGTCCAAAGATATTTAGTTAATATTATTTATATGGGCAGGACGTAGTGAGAGATTTTGTTATGTACGAGTAACACCTTTCTTACCTGCTGTCCACAATAAACGATTTCAATTTGAAGTTGATACTTCATGTGACCATTTTCCTTTTATGTGACTAGTGGCAAAAATTTCATCGCTTCTGTGATTCGGAAATTCGGAATTTGGAAACCAGGTATACCCCCGCTGGGTTATTATTGGTAGATAGCCATCGTTAAGCTACGTCAGACGACTTCAGGCGGCTTATTCCTTCTATGTGACCTTCGATTTTGATGTCAACTTATTTTAAGATGGGTAAGGGGTAATGCCAAATGGCCTCAACGCATTCAAAGATTCCGAGAATTGTAGCAAACTGTACCTGTTCGTTTTATAGATAAAACATTTATTTATATAAACTTACCGTTTTTCCGCCTCGATAATGAATAAATAAGCGCCAAACATATCTGTAATCAAATATTATAATATATTATTGATTATATAATTCTAAACAGCCCTCGCTTCGGTTCGGAAGATCTAGACCTAATGTTTTTAATAATATTTTACAGCTTATGTTCATCAGGGATAATGTAGAGTTGTAATAGAATTTTACAAATAGGCTTAGTACTTTCGGAGCCTATTCTCCTCAAAAAAATAGTCAAATCTTTCCCCTTTTTAATATAAGTAAATATAGAAAACAAGTTTAATTTATCATAAACCTCCCATCTACTAAGTTTAAGAGCATATTTTATTGGAGATGTGATAATTCCTTAATATCTCAATGCTTTTCCTTTAGTGGGGAGATTTTAGGGAATTATTTTGGAAGCGAATAAATGAATTACCTTTAGTAATAAATCCACTACATTGACCATAATGAGAGATCTTTGTCTCTGCCTCCGAGAGTACCTTTGGTACGATAGCTCCACGGTTTCGTCCTGGAATATATAAAAAATAAAATTCTTCATTATCATATCAACCCAGAATCGTGCACTAGCTCTATGGGGAATTTTGTGGAGGTTTCCTCATGACTTCTTCCCCAAAACAAGTGACAATTGATTTGTAATACACATGTATCATTGAAAATTGGAGGTTCGTGGTAATATTATTTATACATATCAATTCATTCTTAATCACAGTCATAGGTAAAATGCTGTCTCAATCACCGGTATGACATGGTCAAGCTACTGAATGTTATTAATAATTAATATTTTATCAGTGTTTGAATATATAAAAATAGTTACTTAAGTGACAAACTATGAAAAAATATAATTTACAGATTGCACATGCACAATTTATTAGAAGTATTTATTAGGTAGAAATGGGTAGTTTAGTAAGTAGCGGTTTTTACAAGCCGTATGTCTATAGCGCTTCTGTAGATAGCTTATAAAAGGCCCACCTTAAAACTATTTGTGATAGACGGCCAGTATATGCCCTTGTAGTACCGCCCCGTCCGCAGCATTCGTTCTGGTTCCACTGAAATAAAAAGACAATGTATGTGTTATAATATACATAAATACATATACGTAGGTCACACTAAAAATTTTGCATGACTTAAAAAAAGAACATGTTAACACTAAATATTATGTTTATTGCTTTTCAAAATACTCTCCTTTGCATTTTAAACTTTTTTCATACGATCGAACCATATTTTAAAACAGGAAGGCCACAGATCTAAAGGCATATTATCTACATGCTGATTGAACGCTATAACTGCTTCTTTGTCGTTCGTACAAGTGAAATTTATAATAAAATAATAGATCAATGTTAACAAGATATGATTTGTAGGGCCGGGAAGATGTTGCTTGACGTGGTGTGACTTTTTTTTGTTACCTGTGCACCTTGCCTATGGAAAATGCATAATCTGTGATATTTGTGACTTAAAGGACGGTTCATATAAAAAAGAGACTAACGTGAAGATTTTTCTTTATTCAATTCAAAAATGTATGGTCACTAAAGGTCCACTAACGACCTAACATGTGTTATTTTGTAATTTATTTTACTACTAATATAAAATTTATTTTCTTAAAAATCTTACGTTATTTCTAAGGTCGCTGTTTTCCAGGTCGGCGGCTCCATCAGGCCGGGACTTGTGGCAGTTTGCCTGTCCTGCCAATTATTTACACTACTCTACATCCAGGATCCTACACGATGTAGAACGATGTAGAATTTGCACCGAGTATGAAAGTAGTGTAGTGAAATTGCCGTATATATTGTTACGACTATGGGTTGGGGATAGGAAAGGAATAAGGCCGGTTTGTATTGATGGTCTCTTTATTAAAACTTACTTCAGGATAACCACAGGCACCAACGTCTCTGCACTAATTTCGTCACACTCGCGCACTGTACTAGCGACACAAAACTCGCGTCACTACACTAACGGTATTGTTCTCCCGTCAGTATACTCGCGACACCGTACACTAATAGACTACATGCACCAATGACTTCTAACTTAACTTTTCTTCTCTCTTCTTTCCGGATTCGTTTTCGAAACTGAACTG
>DWJZ01002113.1:0-20488 GCA_018249125.1 Asbolis capucinus
TGACTTGGGTGGGAATCGAACCCACGACCTCCGGTGTAGCAGTCAGGTTCACTAACCACTAGACCAACCGGCCTGTCTAATGGCTCCTTATTTACCATTTTCCTCCAGATTTTGTCCGACTTCATTAAATTTCAAAAAGCTTGTAAGGTCCTTTTTAATCCCCTTAATATTTCAATTTGTTGTGTGTTATAATACCGTGCGTGACGTCGAGGTCGCATGTTTGTGCGTCATAAACATTTGTGACGCTGAGGGCTTGTCTACGGGGGTAAGTCATTTCATATGTACCGTTTTACTTTATATTATTTTTAGAATTGAATTGTGGTAATTAGGAACTTTTTATGTAAGTCTTTTGGGGTGTATGTAAAATTTTGGATGAATAAATAGATGATACGTAAAGCCTGCTGGCAACCTATTTCAACTTTTGGTAGATATTTTTTTATATCTGTTCTGTTAACATTTTTTTTTATTTTTAGTATATGTACTCTTGGCCATTCCGAATATCCAAGATTTTGTAAAAAAGATTAAAGGTACGTTTTTAGATAGGTCCTTGTAATTCATAAACGAACTGACACCGAATTTAAGGTCAGGGTCCCGTTTCTACCCTTTGGGCACGGAATCCTAAAAAGATTGTACTATGCTGCCCAAGATACGGGCGTAATTCACTATTCGTAATGCCTATTGTCCAATTAATTTCTCTTCTCATGACAGGTATCAAATGGTTGCTGAACTGCCGATGTATATTAGAAATCATTTGCGTCGTTGACGCGTTGAACTGATTTCGATATGTCAATAGTGAATATAACGTTTCTTAAATGCCAATCAACGTCATGATAAATGAGAAACATGTCAACTACGCTACTATGTTTTTTTATATGAAAGTAATTAGTGAATCAGGGTGCCTGGTTTTAAATGGCAATTGTAACTCGACAATTGCAAACAAGCTCAGAGATATTGGTGATATTGTGAAATTTATCACAAATAGACCTATTTCTCAACTAATAATATTCCGTTTATATTTCTTAATCCTCTATTATGGTGTTCACATTAGGTGCGACGATGCAACTTGTCTCCTATATTCTACTATTCGAAAACAAGCAACCGTTAAACTCGAATGATAAATTGTCGTTCCTTCACTATTAATGTCATCACAACCTCTAATAATATATACTGGTTGGGATTGGGTCTCGTTTCATAATCTGAGGCAGGCTTTCCAGTATACTGTACTCATTATTAAGTATTATAATGTCTTTTCTGTTTCTTCACAATCTGTTTCTTCCTTCCTTCTTCCTGTCACTAATATAGTCATTTGAAATGACTAAAACGTGAGGCTCCTTAGTAAGGACTGTTGTATTTCGTAAAACGTGTGTTTTATCATAAAACTTGCCGGTTTTGGCTAGCATTGCGGTCTTTGTATTTTAGAGAAAATGTCAACTCTTAAGAAGCCATATGTGGTCACCTCGTATTATGCTAATAACTTGCGTTGCGTATTCTTACGACCATTATCTTCAGACCTTTCTCGACGGCTTATATGTCGCAATCCTGTATTAGAAGAATCGATAATGCGTGTTTCCATAGGCCTGAAAATTCTGGTGCAGTACAGCCACATTTCATGTGAATAAGGCGGAAGGATCAATAATAATTATTGTTTCGTAATCTTGATGAACGTAATTGAATATGCTTAATAGAGAAATTTATTAATGGCTACCAGCGCGTAATCAACTTTGTCTGTAAGTGATGCTGTAATAGGTGCGTATATCAAGGTTTTTTATGTTATCTTAATTCCTAAGTGTGCCATAAGTGAAATACACTGTTATGTCCTTTCAGTAGACTGGTGGTGATATGTCATCAGCAAACAAAACAATGCCTTATAGTTGACAAAATATAAATGGCGTTCAAGTTATGGAAAAAGAAGAGGGCCAAATTTTGATCCCGTTGGTACACTGTAACAGGCTGGGATCTCTATGTTGAAATTATTAATTTGTGCTAACCATGGAACAAAAAAAGTGTTGAATAGTGTTATGCTTCAGTATAGTATTCCGTCCTCCTGACAACAACTCCATAAACTCTTGAAAATGTATTGTATGACGACTTTTAAAAGTTTCCGAAAGTAAATAATTTACGTTGAACTTGTTCAGTGCAATATCTAAGTTATCATGTTCTTATGATTAGATTTGCCACTTCGTGCAACATACCGAAGTACACAAAGTAATTATAGACTTAATATGGAACCGTCCTCACTGCGTCAAGTCGTCTGACTCAAAGAATATGCGCCTTTGAATGTACGAACTGAAACATGATCTAAGATTGCTTAGGTACGCGTTTCTTCCGACCGCGTCTGATGCTGGGACAGGGAATATTGCTGTGTGCGGCTGCGGTTTGCGTTAAGCGCCAATTGCGTCGCATCCTTAATGGGATTTGTTTGTGTTTAATTTATTATCTATTTTTTCAATTTCATCCTGTCTTAAGTGCAGGAAAACTATCGAGGAAGAAGAAACCCTATACCTACACGATATACCCTGTATAATATGAAGTTACATTACATTGGCTTATATCTAGCCATCATGGGAGGTTCACTAACGAGTTCCATTCGCCTAAAGGTAATCTTTGTAGATCGTATGTTTGAGGTGTGATTATATGTACACTGCCAATTTTTTTATAATTTTTTTGTGACTTAATTCTATAAGGGTTTATGTGTTGTTATGGAATCTGTGCGGAGTCCATGTATAACAGCATAAAAGAAATGAAAAATTCTACCGGCATCCTAAAATTTTAGTATTCCTTGCCCCAAAATGTTTAAAACCAATATTGTCATTTACACAAAAAATTATTCCTTGAGCCGGAGGAGACGCAGTATAAAGCCGCAGCGTCTTGCAGTTTCTCTCAGCATTCCGCAGTACATAGCCGGTATTTCTGCATACGATGCTTCATTTTGATGTCGACGCGCAATCTGACATCTCTCACGATTTTCCGCCTTTCTACACCATGCCTTTAAAGGGATCTAACTAAACGCATTCAGTCTATCAGTTTATCATGCGATTAAATGATGGACACCGCTCTTACTGTATTTTACGAAGGGACTCTTATATTATTGTGGTGAACATTAATTTTACATGAATGAGAAAGTTTAATTTTAATTATAAATTTAAGTGTTTTGCTTGATACTCCAAACGAAGTTTACCTGTTATTTTGTGATGATTTTTATTGCTACTTTATTTTTAAAGTTAATGTTATCCCAGCCTTATAAAGGGTTATATTAACTTGAACTGGAAAGAAAACAAAATAGAAATGACGTTAATTTCTTTCTAGCAAAGCAATGTCAAGGGCTACTTCAATAAATCTATACTATCCTGAATAGTTAATGGTACCTTAACAAGTTAGGACAAGTGCTTGTTCCCATTATGAATATTGTATTGGTCTATTGATGCAAGGCCTTGAACTTGATGTATTTTAGTTCGAACATCTACTGAAAGAAGTGTTTAGTGAAAATATAGTTTTTTTATGATTTGTTTTTGGTCCCGAAAAAGTTGTTTAGTTTTGCTTATCCTACGTTTTGCTGACAGACAAACCTTGCGGGAGACGTTCCGTCAAATAGTTCGGTATACCTTAAATATAACTCAGTGTGAACAAACGCGCAACACGAACTATTTAATTATTCATTGGTTGGGACCCTTTTGGTTTAGTGAACCGCCCTGGGTTCGTTAATGCTAACCATCAACAAAAATATTGATTAATACAAGAATACAGAAATACACATTAATTTACTACAAGATATATGGATGACTAAAATTCTGAATGAGTTATAATTTGAATAATATAAGTGACCTCAAAATATGATTGTATTTTCTGGACAAATGACATTCCATAATATAGGATTATTGTATTGATTTTTTGTTGAGATTTTTTTATTTAAATATATCATTATAATTCATACACAATTAAATCAATTTATTTATTAGGTTAACCTTAATAGGTCCCAATGGACACAACCACATAACTGTTATGTTAGTTGTAAGGTGTGAAATGAAAATAAAAATATAAAATATTTTTTCTTACTTGGATGATTTTCATTTTCACGTTGTCGACGTTACTTGGAATGAAAACAAATATAAAATATTAAGTTTGTTTTTTAGTGCAAATGAAGAAAAAGATCTTACCTATACACATAATGTTAAATAACATGAAATATCAGTATTGTAAAATGTCATGTAACAAAAGTTTTATGAAAAGCAATAAATATTATAAGAAAACAGTATAACGACATGAATACTTGCGAAAGATTTGTATATATAAATCACTTTCTACTATGCTATTTATTTATAGATTTGCAAAGTGAATTGACAGTGGAAACTGAGCAATTAGCTATACAGCATGTTAACAATGTATTTGTTAAAGCCTATTTATTTGCAGGTATTTGTTAGATTTGTGCCTCGCTTTAGTTGAATTATCATAAAGTCACAAATCTTTCAAGAACAGTTACACTATATTTCCCGCGGGCTTCCTAAGACATCCAATTTATTGTGGTTCTCTTTTGAAACGACTGTGTGTAGCATGGGATACAAATATGTATATAAATGCTCATTTACATAAGAATTCACTGTTTACAGTTATAAAATCTGTTGTTGTAAAGTAAAAATACTTAGTAATTTTGAAATTAAATTCTACGTTAATTTTCACTTACGCACTGAAATATAAGATCTTAACTAACATTACAGTTTTCTATTTAAACATTCAGCTTCCATAGTTGTCCAAACGGATTACAGCTTGAAATAAAGTTGTCAGAGCTAAGTGTTTGTTTGTGTTACTCCTAATAGCCTACTGCTTCAGGCGTCCCTTTAAAGAAATTCTATTTCAGCTAACAGTAATCTTTTGATTACCGCGTCCGATACATCAAAGGTGGTTAAATTTGATTCTATATTTGAGGCAATTTGATCAAATCGATGGACAAAATATTCAAGTAAGTACGGGAAAAATTATAGATCGAATGTGCACCAAGTTTAGAGTTTCATATTGTGAATCGAATTGGGAGTTTCTGATTCTTTTTCCATCAGATTTTAAGTACTACACAACTCTATTATTTACTCATCTTGATTCGCAGTTCAACCTCGGAATGTTTACTATGCCGGGTTCATCCGTAGAATTGTGTATTTAAATGTCGAATTGATATTCACGTCTGGTATCAGTTAGATACCGTAGCGCTAGGTTATTTTGCAAAACTTATACGAAAATTTGTAACGCGTATTTGGAACACATTTTCACGTAAATACCAATCAACTTACGTCTAACGTGTGTGGGTTGCTTGTACAGTTGTTGTGTTAACAATTTCAGTGCTCAAAGCGTAATGGTTTGTTTGATGTTGCCCTCTATTGGATGGCGAAACTATTGCTAGATAAACACTAGAAACTGGAACAGGTGTACAAACATGGCTGCCTATCAAAGAGGGATTTTAAGAAATACGAGCGTGTTTTAACTTTTAAGGAGAGGGTTTTACAAGCTGGTGGTATTTAGACATACCTTATCTTTCGCTACCCTTTCAAAGGAATATTTATGGACCTAAAACATCTTTGCATTTATTGTTCAATTTATATTAGGCATATATAAGGTTGTTTCAGTTTTCCTCTTTGATTTAAGACCTTGGTATGAGAATAAAAAAATTAAATTCAAGGCTGTTATTAAGTTAGTGCGCTTTTACAATCAAAGACTGACGCCACTTACTTCTTAGTCAAGTGATAACTTATTGAATATAACAAAACCTGCGTACCTATATTTATACGAACTTGACATTCTTCGTGAATAGGTGTTTACGTTAAAACATAGGTTTTTCATATAATTTTGTACGGGGATTTGACAATGTTGTTTTCAAAAAAGACACCTAAAGTAAAAGAATCTTGAAAAAACAATAATCTTATCAGAAAATGTTGATTTCTCAATTTCATATAATTGAAACCAAGCAAAAACCTATCAATTGTTGTAACTGTACCAACTTAAAATAGATTAAGAATTAAAATATTTATTGTATAATATTTCAAGATTGTATTAAATCTTTGTTTCAAACAAAAATGTAACCTTTTATGATAGGTAACGTTAATCTACGTGTAGGTCGATATCAAATTCCTCCAGTATTACTTTGTTCTGTTTACCGTGTATCGGTTTTAAACTCATAACCATTGCTCGTAACTGTTATCGTTGAAAGTGCGTGAGTATGTTAATGCCCGTGACGAAGTCTCGTGGATGACAATTTATTTTATTATTTTCATTATATTATTGAAACCATGTCTCGCTTTCAATAATATAAAGCTTGACCGCTTGACCATAGTAATCTTGTTGTTTGTGGCATATGATTTTATAGACCGTGTTTACTACATTCCTTTAAAACTAGTGGTAATAACATAAGAACCTTTCATTAGGTTTTACTTTAATTTCTTCGTTAACTGTGACTAGGCCAATATGTTTTGCATGGTCAACTTTATGGCTGTTCTAAGTAAAATCTATTGGCTTAATACAATTGGCTATATGCTACCTGCAACTAAGGCCCCAAGAATAGTATATCCTCGTTCAGGGACTTTACATGAAACCCTAAGTACAGATCTACAAAACTTCTAGTGCTTAAGTTGGTAAGTTGGGTGGAGTAAAACAGTATTCAAAGGGCTCAGAAATTTATGTAAATTAAGTACATTGTTAGATTTGAAATAAAAACAAATTTTTTGATCCATCGAAGGGAATAAATACATCTAAACTATGACTGTATTGTAAAATTGGTTAGAAGTAACACTATCAACAAAACAATAAGGATAATTCGTACGATATAGATGACCGTAGATAACTCTTAAGTATATTCCGGTGGTCAGATAGGGTCCGGTGCTGACCAATTTACACTATTTATGCAACCGTACCTTTAGAATTACCCAAAGAGTTATTGAATAATGTATCTAGTCCAACAGTTACTTCTCGTCTCTCATGCTAATTATAACTATTTAGTCTCATAGAATATATGCTGCCCTATACCTCTCGTTGTTAATTTATGTTTTTAGTACGCGATATTTTCGGTAATATAACCTTGTGTTGTTGGACAAAGCTTGTGACAAAAGATAAGGCAGTTAAATGTTAGCTTTAAAAGAATTTATTTAAATTTATACCTATGATTATTTAAGACTTTACGACGAATTTTAATTTGTTAGGATTTTTTTTTCGATTCGTCAGTGACTAGCAATATCAAGCATTTTTATTTACAGATTATTACAGATTGAGATTTGGCCTATTTCAGTACTTCCAAGATGTTTATAAACGTACTATTGTATGCAACCGGCTTTGCCTGCGTGATATGTTGATAGAAATAGCCTCTGTGTTATTCGAGACTCAAAATGTTTGTCCCAAATTTAATTTAATTCCGCTTAGTACTTTATGCGCTAACAAGTAACAAACGCATAAACTTTGAGTAATTATATTATTCCAAATTTGTATGTTATAACATTATGAGTAATGAATTATTAATTTTCTCAAATGGTTAAAGTGCTTACTATCTTAAACAAACGAGGGATAGTAGTTTCCAATGGGCATGACGCAAAAGTATACTTTAAATTCCAAAGAACTGTACCCAAAATTTGGTATTGTACCATTTGTAAGTAAGGCATTTAAAATGTTAAGCCAATGATGCATGAAGCTTAGGATGATTACATCGGAGTCTCCATTGGTGGTCTTATAAAAGCGATTGGAGGAATGACATGCCTCGGTATACAATAGGTGGATTTCAAATTCTTTTCGGATTATCAATTTCTTATTGTTATCAAATAAATATACTAGAAATAACTGAGATTACATAGTTTTCACTACAAAAGTACCGAAAGAAATAATCTTATTTATTTAAGAAAAAAAAAAAAAAATATTGTCACCAGACAGAAGAAACGAAACCTAATGAATAATGGCATTGTACACCAGTCAAGTCTGGGTGGGGTGGATGAGGAAAAACCTGATGGTAGGTGTTTTATCATTATTGCGTAATTAAAGATTAATACAATTATATTAAAATAATAACACATAAATACCGCATATGTTTATATAAACATAATTCATAAATATAATTTTATGTATGTATATAAAAACCTTGTATAATGCACAATATGCTACACACTTAAAAATTAGACAACTGATTTAAAAAATCTATCGCAAACAATTTTTGAAGAAGAACTTGCTGGCTGGAAAATTAGGGCAAAATTAAACGCATGAACATTAAAATGTGTTTACAGTAACTGCTAAGAATTTGAAACGATTTTTATGACGGTAAGTGTGTATCAGCTTTGAGACTAAGTAGTTGAGAACCGAGATACCGTTTAAAGTGCTAGCGTCCTAGTATGTTAGGTGTATCTGATCTAATAACCTTTAAATCCCTGTGAGGGTAATACATCGAGCGTTCCAGAGAGGTCAATAGCAAGTGGAGGAAGGAAGTGCGTGTCCAATCGTTGATCGTGAAGCGTGATCCTACGGCCCGCCTGGAGGCTCGGTCGGGTGCAAGTTATGATCGGAAAGTGGATTTGGGTCTAATTAAGACGACGAAAAATTACTATTCATTTAAAAAAATTAAAATAAAAAGTAAAAAAAAGTCAAACATTATTCATGCCATGCAGGTATTTTCAATACACTTATGAGCGTCATTTTTTGGAATCTACCACCGTTTCGGAAAGGTGCCATAACAAAGAGAAGAAACGGCGAAAGAAACTCTAATCCCTTGCTGGCCTACCAGGATCTCGTAAAAGGCATACAGAAGTCTTTTTTGTGATTATCTTTTTGTGAAGTCCGTCTGGCTGGCTACCACCCTCTTGCTTGGGTCAAGTGCCAAACGATTCTCCGTGTTTCTGCTTGGCTTGATAGCCAGTTCTCTTTTTCTCCCCGTTCTTCAGTCATCCTCCTCCTCCCCATTGTTCTTCTTTCACCCGTCCCGAAGCGGTATGTTGTTGATGTATCTGGGGTCAGTTGCAGTCGTTATTGATCGCGGTTGCTGTAGCAAATGTACCGCTTTCCTTGTTTCCTTCTTTTCCCCGCGTATCCGGGTCTACTTCTTCCTTCCGGGCAGGAAACGCGTTAGTAGCACCCCAGTCTGGTGTTTTTAAAGCCCATGAACGGCGGAGTGATCACACTTACCATCAGGTTACTCGTCTGCTCGTTTGCCTGCTTATTACATTTAAAAAAAAAAGTATGTATATACCCTTACTGTTATCCATCGTCTATATGTATCTATTTAATTTATGATTTTTTTTTATTAAGCCTATCACAATTTACAATACATTCAAATCGGGTTAGCGGTATTTAAGATTAGCGCGCATTAATACACACACCGACAGGTAAAATAATTTGCTAGCATTGTGTTGGATTCTATTCCTTGCTCACAACACCAAATCTATATTAATGTTGTAATAATAACCCCGTAATAGTCTTCCCAAATGTCTTCCATGTTCACATTGACCAGTTACAGATTTATATTAACCCCTTCGTCGTCCTAAACATCCCGCCTGTACGAAGGACGCGCTTTGCCTCCTTTTTTATCACCCGTACCGCGAAGAATAGGAATAAGTTGCCCGCTTCGGTGTTCCCGTTCGATTACAATGTAATTGTCTTCAAGTCAAGAGTGAATAGGTTTTGACTAAGTTAGTGCGCTTTACCATCGAAGATTATCGCCACTTGCCATCAGGTGGGATCGTAGTCAAGCGCTAACTTATCTAAGGTAAAAAATATATATATTATTATCTTTGTCTTGAATTACAATAATGTATAGTAATCTAAAATTATTGACTTCAGTCATTATGTACGCAACCACGCTTAAAAATATTAAAAACTCACTATTATTAATGCTTGCGAATAATTTCAAAACGCTCTTTTTCTTTTGTTACGATTTTCGCCATCCGCCGATCTCTTACTTCTTTTTCCCCGCAAAACTCAACTCGTAATATTTAACAATCCAATGAATCTAGCATCGCCCCACATCCGAGCGCAGGTTAATGTGTGTTTGGGTGCAAGTCCTCATTGGTTTGCCACAAGTGTGCAATTGTTTGCCGACTTAGTATTTTCCGCCTTGAGGCTATTGGCCAGTGTTGTGTTGTGCGGGTTACCGCAATACTAGTTGTGTCAGTATATCGGTTTACTATTGTTATTGTTACGTATCCTTCAGGATTTTAATGAGAATCATTTTATGGGAGACCACTAATTAAGATAGGCCAGTTGGTCGAGTAGTGAACCTGTCTGCTTCACCGAAGGATCTATTCCTAACGAGGTCAGACTTTTCTGTGATATATCTATATTTTTTTAAAATATATATGTTGTCTGACCATAGTCCAAGCTAATGCTTAGTTTGGATTCATATGGCGGTGTATGAGTTGTCCAAAGATATTTATTTACATTAATTGCTTTAATGTCTTTTAAAACAAATTCGTAATTTTCCAAGTTCACCAAAGTACATATATTATATTACTTGATACTTCTTTCTTTCTTTCATCTTTTTGATATATATACATACATATGTCGGTGTTTTGACTCTGCATTTCAAACATTTTTTCCGTTTAATGTATAATATATCAATTAATATCTATCTTTTTGTTGTTTTCAATGTATCGGGGACGAAGCGTTCAATAAACTTTCGATATTTAATGAACACGGCACTTATTGAAGTGGTTTACATCCGTGTTTTCCTTTAGAAAATTGCGTGAACAATGTGTGGCACACTTAGCCAAAGTTCATTGTTAGAACGATTCTCAATATCGTTCACAATGTAACCGAAGTGTGCTAATACTGTTATAATTATCGCCATGTCAGTTTAGGAGTGGGAGGTATGATCTTGACTAGATTCTTACCGCAGATCTTAAAACCTAATACCTAATTGTGCGGTAAGAATCGCTGCACTGGATTAGTAAGTAGATTATACAAATTAATGTACCATTTAAGTAACCATTAACGACTCTGAGTACGGCAATTAGGTCTTAATTCTAATCGCCAGACCATTCGTGTCCAACTTTTGTGATCTCACGCACCTTGTTTCCCTTACCACGAGATTTCGCACACAATACCATTGTTATGTAGATCGATGATTGTTAGCATAAACACTATTAGGGGCACGAAATCGATTACGGATGTGGCCATTCGTTTTTTATTGTTCGTCGATTTAAGAGTAACAGCTATATAACAAATTACTTTCATACATGAGCTTGTAGACTATAACGAATCAGTAAGGTTAAGTGATACATTTAAAAAGGAGGAAAATAGTGTAAGAAATGTAGAGGATTCTTAACCATATAATTTTAAGCCGAACATAGAAAACGAAAATACTTAGACAAAGACGTTGGAAGCATAGAGATAATAATGTTTTAAATTACACAGAAAGTTTACTGAATTCAAAACTTTAACGATACAGTAATAAGCGTATCGACGGCTTTTAAAGAGTAACGCCCTTATTGTTTTTCGTCGTCGTTATTACAGACGAAAGATGACATAGTAGGAAGGTTTGAAATTGAAAGTAACATCAATATCATTGATACAATATAGAGAGCAGTCAAAATGTCAAGTTAGGTAAGCGTTATGTATCTGAAGGTAATTAGAGTAGTTCTCAGGGATATCGACGGATACAGCACGATTTGTTAAATGTTAATGCCGTAAGTTTTATTGTTTCCAGCGGGAAGGCATACGCCCTTTAGATATTTCACGCGCCATTTAATATTGTTAGTTGTTGCTGATCTTAATAGCGAAAGTTATGAGAACGTGCTTCCAGATACTGTGATGGAGAGATTGCAATTTTCAAAAGAGAGTGCGCTGTTTGAATTTTTTTATATATTTCCGGATATAACAGGTTCGTGATGATTCCTTAGTGAAGGATTGATCTGCTGAAACTTACGAAAATTAATGTTTTTGCAATAACACTAATTATATCTAGAACTGGTTTTTGAGGCGTGTTTGACATCTAATTTTGTGACGAATTCTAAGATATTTTCATTGTAGTAGTAATATCCGCACTGAAAAGATTATTTCTAAGTAAACGGCCTAGAAGCAATCGATTAGGGCTCTACAACTAAATTTAGATCTTTTAAAGATTTTTTTAATACGCAATAATTACTTAAGTCACTCAATAACAATTTTGTTTACAAAATACTCGTACATTATGAAATGTTATAAAATGGAAGCAATTTTGTAACAATTGTTTTACACTTGAAATTTTTATTGTGTAATGCAACATGTGGAAATATTAAAATATTTAAGCGAGTGTAAAGTGAAGATATGTTAGCATGTGTGGAGAAAATAAACTTAAAGGGAAATTAATAAAACATGTAAAAGGATCGCCAGAAATATACGGGCACCTGGCGATTTGCCAAAGCCGCGGTCATCTACTGTCTTAGAATGCACTAGAGCACAGATTCTCAAACTTTCTTTTAAATCATTTTTCATGAATAGCCTGGTTTTTAATGATAAAATAAGTTAATTTTGGTTGATTAAATCTGTTGTTGCACATGTACGATCATCATTATTGCATCCCATAACTGTCCCACTAATTGACTCGGGCCTGCACTCACAATGTGAGGGGCACAAGCCATAGTCCACCACGCTGTACAAATGCGGATTGGTAGACTTCACACATCTTTGAGAACTTTAGGAGAACTCTCATGAATGCAGGTGTCATCAAGATGTTTTTCTTCGCAGTACTTATCACGCAGTACGGAGTGATAATTGTACGATTCGAGATACCAGCGTCCAAACCACTGGGTTATCACATGTAAGACAAAGGAACTAGGTTTAAAACTGTAATGTTTTCGTAAGTTTTTATTTTAACTTGATATGTGAGAAATTTTAGCTTGATACCTGAGAAGTTATCTATCGATATCGCTCAAGGCTATTTTTTTTAAATTCCTGCTATCTGATTGTCTTTGCGATTATTGAGAAACACTGCAGTAAAGTACTGGCAAAGTGGTGTTCAGTGAACGTGGCACTATGACATATAACTTTAAGATGAATGTCCTGAATAGTGTTCTAAATTTAATATTACAATGTGATAATTGCCTTAAGGTTTAGGTATTCTATTTGCTGATGTTCACTATTTTTAACGGTCTTGAAGAACGTCAAAATGGCCCCTCTTGATGAAATACAAATTATTAGATTGCTGACCATCCATTTATTTATTAGTATTGTGAAAAACGACCTCGAAGAAATTTGCGTCATGGATTTAATCATGTTTGTTGTCCAATTCAATGTTCTATTTGTGAATGTGTGTTCTTTTTAATCCTCTAATGCAATGAATTTTATATGTTGTGCGGGATTCTGTGAGACCGTTAACGAGCTATTTGGTGCAAGATTTTCATTAAAGTTTTACCTTTTTATTACCGGAAAGACGAAAGATCAAAAGAAGCGAAATACCTAATTATACTTTGAGCCATGGTAAAATTAGGCATGATGAAAAGTTATCTAAAAGTGTTGTAATGTGTAAAAAATAAAAGGGTGATGCATTCCTTAGATACCAAATTATTCCATTAAATAGTAGGCCTTTTTAAAGATTCTGACTGTAATGACAAAACTCATCAATATTAGGCAGTATGGCATTGACTGCACAATTACCCTATTTAAAATTCCTTTGTTGGAAATGTGATTTATTTACAGTTCTTTCTTTTGTCGTATGTATCTTTGCATCTGCAATATTTCGTAGACAATGTTAATTGTTGTTCTTAATGTATGTAATTTCTAAGTTTGATTTTATTTGTTGACAGGTACCAGCTAGTGGAATAATGAAAGGCTTCTTGTAAGGTTGGTATTATATTTGGTCTGTTCATATTTGAAAGTCACACGTTTGGAACGACATTAACTATTCAAATCTATGATAATAACGTCGGAGTTTTTGAAAAAGCTATTAACCCATTTCTTTAACTACGCTTAATCGATAAGCGATAAAGTTATAGTGTAATAATAAATAAATAAATGTTTGTAGTAAAATATCATAAACGTGATAATTTCCCACGGCTGAGCAGTTCCGACGCGATCGAAACTTCCAGTATTAAAGCAATTTTACGCGATACGGCGCCGCTTTACTAATGGTAATGATCGTAAAATATTACACAGTGTAAAAACCTACAGAAACGATGAATTTGGCTGGTCAATACGAGTGTAAAGCTCGCTCCCTACAGTACTGACGCCGTCGGGCTCGCATGCATCAATGCTTTTCTCATGCTGTGTTTGTCTGGGCCTATCTTGATGTTCCCGCCAATTTATAAATTAATATAATTTAAAGTATAATATAATTTTTTACCTTTGAAGACGGATGGTAATGACGCATCTGAACTACCAGTTCTGGTTATGATGATGTGACGGAAATCATATTCGGGTTGTTTAAATGGCTCCCTTGTATAAAATCTGTATACAAATTCTAGGATGTTTTTTTAGGTATAAAATATGGTTTTTTAGGAGCCACATAAAGAAATTAATTGCTTAAACATATTAGGTTAACTACACCTGTGGAAGTATGTACATATTTCAAGGTTGCACGTGATTAACCGCTCATTTTGTTGCATAATAGCGCTTCGAGTGTGAAAATTTATTATTTGACTCATTGTTATTGCCTTTGAAAATACTTATCAGAACCAGTTGGGCTGCGTGAACTAATTTCTATATCTGATTTTTATTCGAAGGGTAATTTCAATAGAAGTTTGATTGCCGATTAGTAATCAGGTAACAATAATTGATTGGAAGGAGAGTGAGAATTTTTATTAACCAATAGTTACAGTGTGTGTAATATTGTTGCAGTTACGTCCAGTAACATTGCAATTTTGAAAACAAGCAAGGAAATTTATAAGTCAAACAATCTAGAATTCTAAGTAATCGTGGAACGCAATTTCTTATAAGAAGAGTAGAAAATGAAAGGAAAATTATGCACAGTGATATATTAACAAAGCCTACAATAATTATAATAACTATTACTTAATAATTAGATACTTAAAGCGGTCAGTGATCAAGTACTGGTATCTCATAATTTAGTCACCACGAGGACAATACCGATGGCCTTGTAGGTTGCTGAGACAGTTCAGTGAACCCACTCGTTCCAAATTAAGACTGAATTCCAAACGCTTTGAGTAAAGACGAATATAGTGTAGAAAAATATATTATTTTTAATCCGATTCACCAGTATATATGAATTGTGTTTTAATTATATGATTGTTTGCGTTTTAGTGGTAAAATCAACGGATTGAATTTTATTTTTCTTCATTTGTGTTTAATTCTGCATTGTTCCATAATTTATGTACTACATACTCTTCTACCTTATTTTGTCAACTTTGAAATCCCCTTTAAACTGTTTTGAACGTTTGGTTTGAAAATCAGCTAAAAATATAAACAATGTTTTAAAAGTAGGAAGATTGAAGAAGGTAGAAACGATTTTTCAAGACCACTTTGCTATGAAACTACACTGCTTTAGTTATTTAGTGTCCCCTGAAACCTGATCACTAACGTACGGTACATTTTGTTTTCTATTCATGCCGGATGTCACATTAAAAGCGTGTTGAATATCTTAGAAATTCATTTAGTAAATTTAAGCACTCAGATATGCTTCAATTGAGTTTAACACAAAGGGCCCTTACCGGTTGTCCAAACAGAGCAATGATGAATATGAATAGCCACTCCTGGCTGTAGGTGTCCGATTATGATGTAATAGAACAAGATCCGGCGGCAGATTATAGATCTTGTCGCGTAGCAAAGAGTAGTGTACAGTGCAGATAGCCCTGTTAAACACTCGGCTACCTTTGTAGTCCTTTGCTTTGAGTCTTGGCCATCATTGTGATAGCGTATGGTTTAGGGATTAAATACCCGTACGAGCTAATGATTACTATTTATATTGTACAATATTGTTTCCAAATTTATGACCTAATCTACGACTATGAAACGAAACTACTGTATATTTTCAATTAGTTTATTTCTTTATATAACCTCATCTTGTAACAAAATTTACAATAGAGATTAAACAACGATAGGTTTAATTTAACTTTGCTCTTTTGTATTCTAACTTAATCTTAATTGGAGAGTAATACGAATTTTGTAAAATGAGCTTTCTCGAGACGTGGAAAGCTAATGACTAGTAATGGTTTTTAAACGCGTCGACGGACAAAACCGTGCAAGATTTGCATTTGGAGAGTGACAAGACGACATTAAAGTAAATGTTTACATTAGCTTTCGTTCTGTAGCAAGATTGCTTAGAAGTAGCCAAACTTGGGCTTTACAAACATTTTTTTTTATATTCAATCATGTATGAAACAGCATTCGAAATGTTAATTAAAGAAATAACGAAATTGTTTTTGAAATTTGTTACTAAACTCGGGTCGGGTTAGGACTAACAGACATTTAATTAATCCTCATCACACCGAACAGAAAAATATTTTGAAACAAATCTTAATTTTACGTACATTAACAATATTATCATGTTTATCTGTGGCACTGCAAGTTGTGACACGCATACGTGGGCGCGTCGCATCGACTGCAGCTAACTGTTCAAGCGACGATTCTCTTATTGTTGGTCCTGTTGTCATTGTCGTTTGCTACACTATAATTTTATGCAGTTTATCATGCTACTTCAGAACTTCATCAAGGTAGTCGTTTTCGAATATCCTATGGCAACTATGCTCAACATGAGCAACTATGTCCTATCCATAACAGTTTAATGAGCCATTTAAAATATCTTGCGTATTGCAGTTTCTGGTTCCATCATAAATCGCGTTCTGATTGATGGTATAAGTAAAAGACAGTTGGGTACATGTCTGGGGAATATTATGTTGTGAGAAAGAAATTGTTTGCAGTCAAACTGACTTTAAAAAACTAATGCAAAAGCTTTTCGTGTCCTCTGAAACCTCACCTCTGGCATAACGGCGAATGTTCGCAGACTAAGAAGACAAATAGCGTAAGTATATTAGGTTGCAGCTCGCAACTTATAAGCTCGGGATATCAATACTAAGAAGAAAGCCTTTAACCATGCTGCCGGGTACTATAAAAAGGCACTACAGAAGGTACATCTCAACCGCATTCAATACGTCGCCATAAAACTTTCTGCTCAGTCAAGTAAAATTTTTTGGTGTCTTGCCAATGTAGTTGTGGCTGACTTCTGTTAATGACGTTTTTAATAAAGTACATACTATTAACTTTGATACTTTGTGTTAAAACTAAATAAAACTAAGCAACTTATTGTAATGTATAACCCGAGACCAATGAATGATTAAACTTGTATTGGATTGAATTTGTATAAATAAAAGACTACCGACGGAGAAACAACGGCACAAGGTTCCATTGAAATTTATTACGGCCACCTTGATTGTACGAACAATACTAACGGTCCTACAGATTAAACAAATGAATGTAGAATCGGTGACCATAAAAGAAATTACGGCTTGTACACTGCCGTCATTATTCCATGAAACGTTATATTCGTATGCTAGTGAATATTTGGTCTGTTTTGGAAATATCAAGGCATTGATTGTTAAAAACCGCCTTGGTTTCGATTTGTATTTATTTTGTCCCAGATGTTAATGTAAATAACAGTGAACGTAAATACCAAGTTAAAGTTTGTATTGACCTAAATTACTAGTCCATTGCATATTAATACCTACTAAGTATTCTGGGCACAAAAATATTATCTTCAGCTCGCAATTTGCTTATGGCTGTTATTTTATAGTGACTTGAATTCTTCTTACTTTTTTTTAATTTATTAAATGTTTTTTATTGGAGGGCCACATGTGAGTTAGAAAGGCATTTGAAATTTCTAATATGTAGGATAGTCGCGATTTCTATTAAAATAGCGCAGGAAAACTAGGTAAATGTAAAATCGTCATTGTTCTATAGAATAAACTTTTTAATTCAAATAAAAAAGGCGTCTTGGAAAGTTTAATCTGAACACTTGATTTGAAAATGTAATACGGAAACGGCGCCTTTGCGGCTAGATTAAATGTAACGGGATGAAACATCTGTTTGGTTTACAATTTCGTACCGGCCTAACCAAAGATTACTTTGGGTTGCGTTTGAAAATTCCGTGTGGTGTAGTGTCCCAATTCGAAGTAAAATATGTAAATACAAAGTTGACTTTGTTACAGAGACGTCTGTAGGCGCTAGATACCCCTCAGATTCTGAGAACATAGGTGATTTGTTATGAGGCTAATACGTCCTAAAACTTCGTGCATCACTAATCATCAACATAATTTCTTATTTATATGTTAACTTATTTATAGAGAAGTTATTATATGTGAGCTTTGTGGGACCAGCTTTAGACCTTTTGCAGATAAGGTTCTGGTGCAAATTAGCAAATCAAGCTGCATCTATTTGTAGCACGAGTGTTCGTGCATGTATCGTATCCACGGTCCAGTGCGAAAACCGACGATGCATTTGATGTTCATTCGAGCACGTAATGTATTGCTTGTTTCTTGTTATAAGTAGTAGCAAAGCGATACTAATGGTAAGATTGAGAATTATAGTGGCGCCATTAAAAAATATTAAACTCCTAATTCAGCGTATTTAAAAAAACCGTGTCGTTTAATGTAATGTGTTTAATGTATTGTATTTATAAATTTCATTGAAAAATCCTGATGTCAAAGACACATCTTTTTATCATTAAGTTTAGTCCCTAGATTAAAGTTTTCTGTCATATTACGTTACGTTGCCAACCAAATGTCGGTGTCAGAGTTATTAGATTATGCTATTATATTATAAGTGGGAAATTTTGTAAATGCTTCTCTTAAATTAATATGCTATGTCATTTTAATATAAGAAGTCGCTAGGTTAGACAAATTGGAAGTGGTTACTTTGATTATTATTACGTTAGTAGAGAAATTTGACAGGGGTCAATATTTACTTTGATTTCAAAAAGTCATCATCAATTATGTTTTACGTAACGCAAAAAATGATCTGAGTGATTTGATAACATGTTCCATTGTAAATTGTAACTGACATAATGATATGCTTATCAAGATTGGACGAAAATATCGTGAATTCCCTTTCCTGGGGGTATGATCCGTGATCATGTAAAGTATTAAAGCAGTAGTTATTGTTTCTTTTTATGATAAAAGTAGGGAAATTATATTAGACGAAGATGTCTCCAAAAATGTTGTGTACATGTACCCATTCGATACTTATATTAATGTAATCATAAATCTTCCAAACGTGTTTCAGCTTATAGCATTTGCATGCGATTAAAGTGACCAGACTAAATATATAGGCCCTCGGGCTGGGAAAACGAGCCCATTGTCCATTTACAGTTATGTTCACTTTCAATAGAATATCTGTAGATGTCGTCAAATCGAATTAAATTTAATACAAATTCAGAGGTAATATTGATACGATCATGCGGACTTTGCCAGAGAAAGTCAAAGAAGAGAAAATAAAGCATTATGGCCTTCTCAAGAAACTAAATTATAAAAGCGAAGTAATTATCCTGTATAAATTTATTGTATGAGAGTAAGGTTAGAGTCTGACTATGCGAGAGGATTACCAGCTAGGAACTTGAATATAATAGAGTAATGCTGGCTATATAATTTATTGCTGTCTTGGCACAAACTACAATTACGAAAACTAATGCTAATAATGCTTCTAACAGAGTGTCAGTCTACAAGGCGAGAATAACTCAAATGTTCGGTATTGCGAAACTTTTGTACGCGGTTTATGTTAATATTCTCGGAAGTTTGAGCGTGATAATGTTCATCTTAGTTGTCGGAGGAATATAAAAATATGCTAATTAAGTTTATGTTGATTACAATGATGGTAATGTGTTTGTGGCCCTGGACTGTGTCTAACTTCAAATAATTGTCTACGCTCACACAACGCCACACACAACCAGTAGTTTTCACGCGAAAACTACTGGTAAGATTTATATAAAACTTGGCAAAGTAGGCAACTATAGTTTAAAACCCGGAAATGTTTATAGGATAGATATTATCTAGGAACACCTAATTACTAGGAAACAGCTTTTTTCGTGCGGAATAACAAGACACAATTATTATGTTACCACTGAACTAATATAAATGAAATTATACAGTTATGTCACAATACTACTACTTTGTTCTGGTAATAGATAAAGTGAGGACAGTTTCTAGTATAAAATAAACAAAAAACTGGTATTAAATAAATATAGCTCAGAAAACAAACATCCTTTGGTTTAATTTCGTAATAGTAGATTTGTCTAATCTGTATTCAAATGTCTTGCTTCAAATACTGTTTTACTCGATGGTACAGATATAAATCAACCCTGAACTATTATTTAGACAAATCACTACAAGAAAATGTTTAATATTATTTTCTGAACTTTATGGACAAAGGCGTAGTCACAAGCATAGCAAAATTAATTTCTGGGAGTGATTTTAGATAGTAAGTACATTGAGGCCCCCATATAGCAGCCCTTGCAACTAAACTCAGCAGAGCTGCATATGCTGTTAGGAAAATAAGACAACTTACTGATGTTGATACTGCTAGGCTCGTTTATTTTGCTTATTTTCACAGTGTCATCTCTTAT
>DWJZ01002114.1:0-20485 GCA_018249125.1 Asbolis capucinus
GGGGTTGGGGCGAGCGCGGGGGAGGACACGGCCAGTACGCTGCGCGCGGCCGGGCTGCAGCCGCTGGGGCTCGCGCAGGGCGACTCCTGGTACCGGGAAGTTTTGGACCTGCGCAAGCGCGCCGGCGAATACAAGGTGTGCGCCCCACCTCATACCCTATCACTGCCCCTACACCTAGCCCACAGCCACAGCCCTACCCACCATCTGTAAGAACCACGAGCGGCTACAAGTAGACTGATCCCAAACGAAGGGCTAGCAGAGTAACTTCAGTAAAGTTATCTGTAATTTAATTATTTGTAGCAAGTTATGTTCAACCTAAGTATTAGGTACATGAAAATAGCAAATAAAACTGCATTACCGTAACTCAGGCAAGAATCTATTAAGAGATTCGAATGTCTTCCGATGTATCAGCAAAACTCCAACAGAATTTTTAACTTTCAAAAGTTTTCACGCATAAATTAGCTATTGGTCTTCCACCTGTCAAATACAAATCATATCACGTGACGGCTTGACAAGTGGTATGACGCGATCACGCTTATGTCATATTCAAAATTGCCATTAATTCGACAGTACCGCGGCTGGGGAACAGAACTAGCTCCAGAACACATCACTCAGCTTTACAATAAGCAAATCGAGCTCTGGTACCAAGTGTCCCGCCGGTCCTCGCTGTCAGCTCTATCACTCGCTTCCACCAGTCACAAGTAAGTGATGCACTAGATATTTTGATGGCAAGTAGACACGTGCTCGTAGGACCAAAAACTAATTGTATTCAACCAATTCATATCCCACTATTAGGCATAGTTCCTTGTTACTACTGTGGAGGCCGAGTGCAAAGACGAACCTCCTGGTTGCAATGCGGATTAATGAAGCGAATCGCTTTATCTAAGTTATCCTATATCTAGATATCATATTGGTTCCAATACTTGTAGTTTTGGTCCTTCGAGTCCATGCAACTTGCTTTAACACTATCATAAGTTAGTTGGCAAAATGGCTGATGCGAGCAAAGAATGGCTTGGAGTGCAAGTATAAAGCCATTCAGCTAATGTAGAGTAGCTGTAAAGACAGATTTAGATGAAAGAGCTGAAGACGATTATATTGGCGAATATTTATAAAGCGAATAGTCTATTGCCTGAAAGTGGTTCTAAAATATTACTATAGCTTGATGTATACACTCTTCCAGGGCTATGCCACGTGATGAAAAGGATGGAAAAGAGTCCAGGAACCATTCCCCGAAGAAGTTCAGGTCGTTCCGCTCGGCACCACACCAGTCCATCCACGCCAAGCTTCAGGAGACCAAGGCTTTGGAGAGGTCTCCTCATAAGACCTCGCCACAAAAGCAGAGGAAGAAGCTTCAAGGTCATAGCTTCGATGAAGGTGCTGCTCAGGACGGTAAGAATATTTTAATTTTAAAATGTTCAACTAAAACTTTGTTGTCACTGTCACTTTATTACTTTTTATTTTTATTCTGTTGATAGATTTTTTAATCCAAACGACTTATTTTGCAAAGATCCAGTTGAGCGGAAATAAGGTACAGTTATAACTGATTCTAGCAATCTTCGTCAATGTGAAGTCAGCGAAACGGACAAATATTTCCAAGTGAAGTTTTCAAAATTGGTAATATAATCCAGGGGTTCTCAATCTTTTATAAACCGCGGCACAGTTACAAGTTTAGTATTTTGTCAAGGCGCCCTGCCCGAATATATGCCCTGCCTTATTTGATAAGGATATAGTCGAAAGAAACAGGTATAATAGGGTTAGAGAGATCGAAACAAAAATTAAAACATACGCAATATAAAACAGATATTTTTATTAGAAAATAATTGAAACAGAAAGCAACAAGAAAGACTTAAGAAAAACAAAAATAAAGTTCTCGGCAATATTTGTGGTTTTGGATAATGGTAAAGGATCGCGTCCTGGCGCCTCTCTTTGCTTTCTACGGCGCACACTTTGGGAACCCCTGGTGTAATCCATAACCTACATACGCCAATTATATTGAGATTAAAACGCAATGAATCACAGAGGAATAAACAAAGAAGCAAATGAGGTTATGATTCACAAAAGCTTACCTACATATTCTTTGTTTACCCAAAACATAATTACCCGTATTGTCGATGAAATCCGATCGTGGGAACTGAGCTCGCGGCATGGTTCCGCTGTATGATCTCTGGTAGCCTTCAGCAACTGTTGCAGATCAGTAGCTGTGAAACTGGCGAACATACATCCTGTGTGTAAGTCAAGAATTGTACTTATTTAAATTAATTAATTATAATAATAAGTAAAACCATTTGAAGAAAGACTTAACACACCCAACTGAAAAATTTTAAACATTTATCATCAGTCGTCAAAAGTATTTTTTAGAATGAAAGTTAAAGAAAATAGTCAGGATATGGATTCATGTAAGTTTATCATGTTATATATCTTTCGGCATCTAGAATTTAAAAAAATAATTATCAGTTTCTTCTATATTTTTGTTATCGATATTTTAGAAGGTATGTGAAAGGTGTCTCATACTCGTTATAATAAATGAAGTTAGTGATACTTGTTATAATTGAAGTTAGTAATAAATAGGTAAGTTCGCTGTTTTGAAATTTCTTTATACTAAATCATTCGCGGCAAGAGTCGTTACATTCTATAATCGAATAGAAAAGGTTATTTTTAATGGAACGAGTTGGAAAAGAGGCCGTAGTTATTCATATTGCGTTATTTCTTCTCATCTTTCTCTTCTTTCCTTGTCATTGTTCGTGAGGCACTCGTTCTGAATGGATATAATGATATGATGTTGATGTATCTGGGGTTCGTTCATGTCATTGTTGACCCCGGTTGATTGATGTACTGCTTACATTATTTCTTTGTCTTTAAGAAGTGAGTCCGTTACTTCTTTCGTGACAACGAGTAAACGACAAACTCCGATATTGCTATTGATGGACAGCGATGTTAACTTACTATCAATTTACCTGTTCATCCGATATATGCAAATGAAACCAACATGTTCCTGTTGGGTTCAGGGTTTTACCAGTAACGTACTGGTAATGTTTTTAATGTAACTGATATGCGACACCTTCAACTTTAACTACTCAAAACATTTTATCCGCATCCCCTGCTTCCTCTGGGCCTCACTTAATTAATGGACAGCCCCTTAAACGTTACACTACTTCCAGGGCCGAAGTCCGAGGGCGCTTTCCGGTCGCCCCGGCGGCGGCCCCGCTCGGCAGACCCGGCGCCTGCGCCCTCCTCGCGTCATATCCCCAACGGCCACGACGCGCACCCCCGCCCCGCTAAGCCACAAGGTACACTCGCTTAAGTTATACCTACTTTCTATTTTATTATAGATTACGTAATGTTTAATAATGAAGACTTAACCAATGGATTCTAGGATTAAATTTTCAACAGGGATCCCTTATAACATAAGAGTGTATAAAGAATTACTACAGATGAAATAGAAGGTTGAAAGTTTTTGTGAGAATAGTGACTATCACTAAGATTCTAATAGTAGTGCTTGTGATTAGTTAGTACTAAAAAAATGTTTATACACTCATACACTAGGGTTCCCCGTGCGGCGGATTGTATCAAAATTAATTCATCACTAACATCCATGGCCCGAGACCGTATTGATCTGCTACAATTTTACCTCAGTCATGATCCTAGGTACCTTTGTTTTACGGTCAAATTTAACTGGGCTATTGGCTTTAATAACAACAATAATTATACACTTTATTTTACACACCATATAAGAAACACATTGCAAGTACATATATGTAAATAAAAAGAGAATACAAAAGGCGAAACTAAGCAGCGATTTCTTCCAGACAACCTCAGGCTTCTGAGTTAAAGAACTTTACTAGTTCAATTGGGGAATTGTAATGAATCAATATTTTGAAACACAAAATAAATTACTTTTATACTACGTTAGCGAATGATACCTGAAACAATGCGGGAACTGACGCGTTAAGCAATACTCAATACCAAAATATTAAAAAATCTAATTTGTAATACACCTAACTTATTGGTTTATCGAGAATATTGTTCCGTAAATACTACAGGATACGCCTCTTGAAACAAAATATTGGATAGAGGCATAATTATTTTTTGGATAAAATTTACCTAAATTGTAATTTTTTCGGGTATTAAAGGGTACGGCGGTTTAAAAGTAAACAATTATATATCTATAGGTGCAAATGATCTAGAATTTTGATCAAACAAAATCGACAGTTTGTATGAGAAGAATCCTATCCAAAAATTTGCACCGAGTGTACATAACAACAATCAGTAGGTTATGACCAAAACTCCGTATGTAAGTAGGTATAGAATGTCGCTATAATTCATTTATCCCTCTGTTTTAGGCTAGTTAAATAGAATCTGTTTTTTTATAATTAGAACTTCGGTGATTCCCGATTTTTTTTAATAATAATTTAATATAACATAATACTTGTAACTGTTAACGATGTGACTATTAATGTAGAAAAAATCGTGATTAATTGGTTATTAATTTAAATATTTTACTTGTTTTTTTTTTTAAACTTTTTATATGTTTAGATTTAGATCGTTCTCATTTGTCCTTATTAATCTGTGTAATTAGATTAATCAAAATTTCATATTTTAAGTGTTGTAATCCTGCCTGATGCCTGTACCCCGACCATTGGCTGCTACTGAGAATATGGCTCTGTTTTCCAAATTTAGTGATTTTCAATACATCATCCACTTTAATCACTTCGTAATTTGTTTAATTCATAATAATAGTTGAAAAATCAGAAACTCCCTAATTAATTATTTTTTTAATTGTCTGTAATATTGAATACAAAATCTACTCGAGCCGATTCTCTTCGATTTTTTTTAGTATGGCAACATTTGTTCTGTAGGTTTGCCGTTGAATAGAGGAAGTAGTATTAGGGTTAGGTCGACTTCGCGGGGCGGCCGGTCCCCATCCGCACCGAGCAAAACCGGTGCCGGGGCCTACGAGGCCACCGAGGCCTCGGAGCCGGGTCGACGCAGCCGCAGCGTCACTAAAGTTGGCATTAAACTGGGTGCGTACTACTGCAGTGGCAGTTGCGTCGACGCTCTGTTCTCTTCATTTGGCAACACCCCACACGGCCATTCAGCTTCTTACCGGCGTATGTGGATTTTGTGGCGCTTTATGTGGATGTGATTTTATTCTATTGGTAACCCGCAAATTGCAACGAAAAAATATCATTCAGCTTACTGTGTGTTTAGCTCAAAATTTGTGAATTTTACTTCCTTCGCTTATGTGTTTACAGCTTTGGATAAAATATTTACGAATGGAAGATTTTACGTTTTAATTGTCAGTGCGTCTACGCAACGTAGTCACGACTTGCGCGTTGGCACCGCCCGCAATAATGGCTTCCACACGCCCGGAGTGTTGTACGTGTTGTCGTGTGAAACACCTCGAGCACCACCGAGATCTGTCTACTTGTGAATACTTGTGCATATAGGATATAAATCCCCACATAAGTAATACGTACGAATTATGAGTTGAAAATAGTTAACACTCCTAGATTCCCGTGGAAACCAATAAGCAGAGAGTATAATGAACGCACACTCCCATATATATTAATAGGACGTTTTATATATTAATAGGACGTTTTCAGAAATTGTTACCTTTAAAAGTTTGAAATAGTTGGAATGTATTAGTTAATATATGTTGTGTATGATGTAGTACCACAAACTTCTTAGTAATTTTCGATAGTTGCATGCGATTTCTTTTGGATTCTGATTCCTCACGTAAGCCATTTTTGTAAATTAATCTTTCAAATTCAAATAAATGACTACGAATTCCAAAAGAAATGAGATCAGTTTAACTTTGCTGTGTTATTGCTAGGTGTTTGGATATATTTTATGCCATGTACGTGTCTGTAGAGTAGTATTTATGTAAACACATTTAGCAAGTCTCTACCTAAAATTATAACTTCTATTTCTTCTCCCTCTCTTATTTTTATTATATTATAAATATGTTTGATTTTGATGTTCTATACGTTATGTATGTATTTGGATTTTGGTTTTGCAATTTAGATGTCTTTAAATCGTGAATATCCAATAATTCACACCAAATCTAATTCGACCTACTTGTTGTATCGAACATCCGTATTCATTGAATTAGATACATTAAAATACCAAATTTATATGAAAGCTAGTAGACATAGTAACTTAATGTTTTAGCGTGAAGATCGCATAAACTTCATCAGAACAACAAGCAAAGTTGATAAGATCTAATTCAATTAACGGATGAGTACACTATAAAACGCAATGTATTCACGTGATTATTTGGTACCGTTTCAGACGACGAGATCCCGTCGCACCGCAGCGCCTCAGTGGCTAAGGACCACTTCTTCGATGACTCTCCAATCGTGAAGTCACCTCCGGAACCGACGCGGGTGAAGTCGCCTGAACAAATGAACATGCGCTCGCCTGATCCGGTCAACTGGACCGTGCCTCTAGACACCGGCAAGACATTTACAGTGACTCAAAATGTGAAAAACGGTGAGTGCAGTCTCATAAGCAGGTTGGCCGCCAACATTATAAAACTAAGCTAAATACTTAATTGGACTAATCGTTTAAGTACCCTTAACGTAGTGTATCCGAGTCACTTGAATCTGACTGAGCCCGTTTTAAATTTCTCAATATAAAATTGTATGATTACCCGATTGATTAAAGAGTATCTTTTTCCTGAAAGGCTGATTGGTGTTGGTAGAGCACAATGATATCACTGGTGTGGGCACGGCATAATTGTTAGGTATTATTTTTACACATAAGGATTCAACTTTTTAATAAATTGTATATCTGTAGTCAGGTTATAAAAATCGACAATACAGTAGGAAAATTTAATACTGTAAGATTTTTCGGATTTATATGGCAACTTTATAAAGAATCTACCATTACCATAAAGAATGACTTAATAGGTAAATTGTTGCGTCAGCGAGATGTTAGTTTCAAAATAAGGTGTCATTTTTGAACGAGATACTCTTTATACCTACCTACTCATAACATTATAAACCTTGTTGATACAATAATTTCTTAGTAGGTAAGCTATTATAATAGATAAAGATAAATGAATTCTATTACCCATAATCTAAAAAGAAATTAAAGCATCCTTATGTCGTTTTTAAGTGGAAAAATAAAAATTGCGGGAAGAGGAAGGCTAAATTTTCTTATTTGTTATATACATTTATTAATAGAAATAAGAATCAATAAAATGGTTATTGAAATTATGCATAACCTTGTTAGGTTATGTAAAATGCCATTTATGGTAATTTTTTATAAAAAAAAAACTATTTTTAGTTTTTCCTTTCGTTTGTAATATTTTTGTTATGCTGATTTCTAGTACAACTACCTATTATTAAAGAGAGAACACGTTTGGCTCAGGTTTATTTATTCTTTTGTAAAATTGGCACATTCATATGGGTGATTTAATTCTTGAATCGAAAGCCATCACACTTTCATTCCACACGGCAGTAAGCTAGAGAAACATTTGACTGCATTCTACTCATTACGTCATTAAACTACGGCGTGAATAGTAACCCCACACTAGTAAACATTGTAGAAAGCTTGCCACACTAACACAGACTTATAAAAACACAATCGAATCATGTACATTAGTTACTGTCCAAGTATTACAGACATACACTACAAAATATTTTCTGAGAAATATAAAGTCCATCAAACACCATTCAATTCATCATTTCACGATTTATTTGTGATCATTTCAGTGATTACTTTTTTTTGTACATTGTTCGAAGTCTACAGATATTGTTTTTAACCTTATATTTAATAAGTCACGTCATGTTTTATTAATCACACAAAACAGTATGTTACAAGATATTTAAACCATCTCTCGTATTCGTAATATATTTGTTTTGTTTCAATAACTCACATGTTTGCTAAAACTTTATCTGTGGACATAGAACGTAGCGTTTGTTGTGTCACGTCATCCGACCATACGACTCACCATATTTCAGATGAGAGCATTAAGCGCCCTAGCTCTGAGTTTAAGAGTGGCTCCGTGGCCGAAGACGGTGTCGCAGTGAAGCCGGCAGGTACGACGACCACCGCCACCGCCTAGACCATGGCCATACACACATAATGAGTGTGACAGACAGCCATGCGACAGTGAACTCTACGAGACCCTACTTTAGGTCTCCTTTAGAGGTCACTGCCACATAAGCACGACACACAATCGACACCAGAAAATATATAACCTGTTTTATAATTATATCTATTGAATAGTTCATGATTAAATTGTGTTAATCCAATAACTGAGATGCTTTTATTTATTTTGACCGTACTCCGCTGAGATGTCGACCACGTATGTATTCACTCGTCTGTGTGTGTGTCTGTTTCGATGTTTGCGTACACTGTTACTGTATGGCACTTCAACCTTCCGATTATTTTCTTCATACCATTATCGTTCACTTATGCATGCTGCCTGTCCCCGTTATTCTGGGAAGATGCCATAATTTAAAGATGTAGGTGTTGATAAATCTTAGATAATTAAATGTATTATTATATTCTGAAACCAGGGTTGGCATCTTTCTCACCTAACTCCTAGCTATCATAAACCAACAGGCTTTTAAGCTAATCTCCCTTATTAGATTTAGTGTAATTATTAATTAACGAATGTGGTTAAAATTGTTAAACTATTTAAGAGTTCAAATATATGCATGTTGTTCTCGGAGACAAACAAGTGAATAAATTAGTTAGCTTCTTATAATATACTATGTATTCGTTAGGGTTTATCCCCATGTTATATTATTATATAAACAAAAAGGTAGCATGCTATGACGAGATATTGACACCGACATTTTTATAGAAATTAATAGTAAATTTCCAGAGTTGTGTTTCTTCTGCACATAGTATTTCAATATAACCTAAAAGAGGATTACACCTTTAGATACGTCACACATTTTTGAAGATTTCTTTCATTATTATAGACTTCATATTACAATGTTTCCTCACTATAATGATTTTATCTACAAACTATACGTTCATGCCTGAGTATTTTCTTCTTCTAGTTTCTTCTCTTCTAGCATGTAGAAAGATCTAGTTGAACGTTGGTGTCAATATCTAGTTTTAGAGTAAGCATGAACAAACTAAAAACTTAAGCGTCTTACAAAAAATTTATACTTCGCAATATTTTACAATAGATGTCTTTTGATGACAATCTCAAATAAGATTTTACTGTACAATATATTAAAAAAGTAAGTATCTACAGAAAACAATTGGAAATTTAAAAACAGAATCAAAGCAGTGTTCCTGAAAAAATATTTTTAAGCCACCATTGAAATAGCAATCTCTTATTTCGTTTGCAAAGCAAATAATCGTATTTAAATGTGCTTTTTGGTGTACAGTTGTCAGTTATAAAATTTAGACTTATATCAATAAATTTCAAGTTATCTAAAGCTGTGTAAAGAATTATAATACTCTGACTGGGCTTTAAAATAAACATATATATATACCACTAAATTTGTGTTTCAATTATGAAAATAAACTTATCAAATGATGTTCCAGAAATCGCTCCGATTCACCATCAACAAATGTCGCCGATACGTTCGCTGAAAAAGAGCGAATCGCCCACAAGCCTGAGCAAGCGCACAGACAAGACCCCCACTACTCCGACCAGCCTCACTCCCATCGATGAAACTAAGGCTTTGGATATGAACAAGGTTAACGGAATCAACGGAATAAATAGTAACCAGTTAACCCCAGAAACTCCCGTTTTAGAATCAATTAAAGAGAAGGAGGTGGTCAAGAAATCAACTGAAGCCACCCAGGTGGCACCGGGCATTGTTGACACAACCGTGGTCAATGAACCTACCACGGGCGGCCTGACAGCAGCCGAAGTCCTGGACCGCGCCCGTACGAGATTTGATAAATTCTGGGGAAAGAAGGAAGATGACGTTTAGCCCATGAAATAAAGCATCGCTAAGTGAGTTGTGACATATGTAAACAATTGTAAAAACAAATGTCTCAGGAAATGCAACGGATGGATATGAAGTCAAAAACTTTTATCTTCATCATGTCACAATTCACTGAATACTCCAATAAGTAGGGGACTTAAATGCAATATTTAAACTGAATGCTTTGCTTCAAGACGACGACTGTACCGATATTAATCTTTCTTTAGTTACAGACTAAACCATTATCTTAGGAGTGTGATGGCTTGTGATAGTAATGATGGTCTTGAGAAGCTGTAATAGTTTTATTTTTGGTTATATTTAAAAATACTAACTGATGTAACAATACTTAAATCTAGAATAATAAAATAACTATGTTACGCGTGAGAAACGACTCTTAGAAAACATACATACTTAGATATAATCATAAATATTTGTCTCTTCTTGTAAAATAAGATACCTACATTTTGGACTCATTTTTGATGGTCGTATGGTTTAAAATAGTAACTACTTATTCCTGTTATCTTTAAAGTTCTCTGATTATAATTATTATAGCGTACCGTATGAAATTACCAATAAGCGTTATGTACCATTTACATTTCAGTCATTTTTAAAATTACAATTAATTGTAATAAACATTGCCCAGTCATTAAAACAAAAATCTCTTAAAAAACTGACAAAAAGGGAATGCGGCACACGGTAAATAGAAGACCCCTTTTTACAAATTATTCCGATTATTTATTCAATATATTCCGTTAAATTCTTGCAATTTTTATTATTAATTTGCTTACGCAAATAAAATAACTATAGATAAAATAACTATAATAAAACATTGAGAATACATTTGAATTACATGTATTCTAAAACCTTTCAATATAATTTAAATTGAAAACGATATAGCGCTGTATTTTAGTTATTGCGCACGAATTTACGTTCTAGTCCAGTTAGTTGGCGGTTTATATAAATAGAATTCTGATTAAAAATAATAAATACCTATACTATCCATCAAACCGTCCAAGGTAGTATTTTTTGCAAAAATATTATTGCCTATTTACGTGGCTTTTATTCTTAGATCTAATAAATTGCAAAAATAAAAATATTTTTTTATCTGCATTACGATCTACTTTTTATCTGTGTAGCCAACCAATCACAGAATAGCAATAATGTAGTATTTATTAATTTACCTAATAATTAGCGGGAAATTTAAGTTTTGCTGGAATTGTTATTAGGATAACTTGTTATTTTTAGAATACACCTAAAATTGCTAAAGATGGAAATATCGCGCCTATCTTGCCGCTTATGTTTATCAGTGACCGATTTCAATGTTTCTCTATTCGGTACATATTGCCGTGAAACAAATATGCTTGATAAAATTCTTGTATGCCTGAAACTAGTAATCGAAGAAACAGACCACTTGCACACAATTTGCTATAAATGCGCAGAGAGTGTAGAAAGATTCTACGATTTTATAACGTTTGTCAAAAAATCACAAACAAAGCTCTGTGGTAACAGTAGGTACGATCCCACAGGATTTAATGACCATCCGCAAAACGGCATGAACCGGCGACACGTTACATCATACGTACGAGAGCAAGTGTTTGACGCAGATTACACATTCTCCTTTCTCGAAATGACTCAAAATGAGGAGAAAAAAGAAAAAAAGATTTCGAGTCCGTTTTTCTCGTATTTCTCGCCGCCTAATGTCGTAATAAATCCGGAGCCCCGCGGCAAGAAAACGCCGCGGCCGCGATGCGAGGACATTCGCAAATCGGGACGGAAAAATCAATTTGAGAATCTGAATAAAATCGAAAGGCCTCACCAGCGTTCTAGGGACTTGTTCGAATCACAGTCCCAAGAGCCAGAAGAGGCGGAACCTAGGTACGTAGATTGGAAAACCCCTGACAGAAGCATCATACGTAGGGTCCGAGAGAAGTGCTTCGGACCGTCCGACTTCTAGTTCATTAGCTAGATTTTGTATTGTTTTTCATACCTACTTATATTATGTTTCATTTGTCATTCCTTATATTAGTAGAAACAGGGTAACGTAATAGTTGATTTGTAAGGCAATTTGGGTATTAATAATTGTAATACTATAAAAAACACGTCTCGATCTTTTCAATTTGTACGAACTCCTGTAATTTAAATGTGTTATGGTATTACTGTTGAGGATGTTGTGTTTCAAGTGTAATTTTCTTTTATTTCTTTAAGATATTATATGATCAATAATGTATTGTAGCTACGGAACACTATTTATAAGCGAATTATACTATCTGTACTCTATATTTTAAACAAATGTACTGTATAATGAATTCCCTCAATGTGGTTAACTATTTGTGTGAATTGAACTTTGGAATGATTATCGAACATATTTATTAATGTAATTAATTGTATGGGAGTGAAGTTATTGTATTTGAATTACATTTGTTATTGTAGCCTCGGCCAATCTAATTGTACCAACAAAGACCGGGTTTGTGCATCAGTTTTGCAAAGCGAGGGCCTAGAGGCATTCCCATTGATTTTTAAACCTCGGCAGTTTGAGTTCCTATCAACGTCGCCATTATTTTTCCGCGCACAAACGTCATGTAACATTGTAACGGTCGAGAGGCCAGCCCGGGTGTTAAGTGTTAGTCCTGCAGCCGGTGATAATGAGACGTTCTAGCTTTGCTACGGGTTTATAATAGCGTGTTTTGGTTTTCAGTCGTTACATCAAAATGGACACCTCAATAAAAAATTATGAAAAATTATAACTGGCGTATTATTTATTTTCTTTTATATACACTATTCATTTTAAATGAAACTCACTTTCAAGCCATTGCTGAGCACTATTAAATTTAAAGCACGGTGTGGAGTATGTTCTAGGGTTCCTCAGTATGAGGAGAGATCAGTGCCATGTGGTCTACATCAACATCCATGATTGAAAATAAAAAACTTACAACACTCGGAATTACTCTGACACCAGATTCATCCGAAATTAAAAAGATCAACTTAGAAATGTAACAGTTAATTCATAATCTCTTCATAAGTTAATGAGAAAAATTATTTACAAAAACACTATAATATTGTAACTAAGCAGGATAACGGATGGAAAAATGTTCACATCCGCCGTGGGTCATTGAAATACATCAAAGAAGTAATTACGAACAGTTTATTACTGACTTTATTTCATATCAATTCATACACATATTAGTCTAGAGAAAATATCCCTTCGCGCACTATCATAGACACTTGTTTATTTATAAATCACATTCAACATATTAAAAACTAAGTTTATATTAAATTAGTACTTTTGCATATATTTTTTATTATTATGGCAGGCAACGTAACACTTGAAAACTATATATAATGAGATAATACTACAGACAAAAGCCTTATAAACGCCATACAAATTATCTAGTTCTACTAACAGAGATTTTATCAAACGACAATACAAAAGCATAGCATTTATTCGATTTACAAATCGGCACAATGAAAAAAAAATCCAAGACACAATTTAATTTTAAATTACTATTGTTAGTAGAACAGATTTCACAGATAAACAATAGTAGGGATCGTACATTACATATTACCACGCTCTTTATAATATATATTTTTGCTAAAATTATAACATCAAGATATACATACAATTTTAAAGCCATGGTCCCAAAACAATTTAATGATCGAATACACTAATAAAAAATTCATTGTATCTGTTGGTCTCTCCAGCGCGTCCTATGGTAGCGGTTGCCGTAGCTACCGAAATGGGAAGATGAGCCTCTTAAATTTAATATGATTCTAATGAGTACTATAATCTTAACCTTTCGAATTTAAATCCTAACTTAGGAAATATTTTACCCTTTTTGTAATAATAAATAAAAGATTGTGGGCAAGACCTATTCAGATGCTGTTTTCACCGATGCTTGATAGGAAGATATATGCTAACTTTCATTTAAATCGATTCACAAATAAAAATACGTCATTTAAAGAATCCTTTAACAAAACCGAATACTTTACAAATTATTTATTTATATATTACAAAAACGGTGTTTCCTATCCTTAACCGAAAGACGTAGACAGCTTGTAAAAGATGAAAAGATCTGTTATTAGAATACAAAAGATGCCTGAAAATTATACTATCAACAAATTCTAAAATGCAATTTTCTACTATACTATATTTCGCTACACACCTTAAAGGCAGAAATTTAATATACAATAGAAAATAGTAATTTTTTAATAGTCTATCAGTATTCCACATAAAAGTATGGCTGTATTGGGCAGATACCCTGTACTTTACTAAACCAATTATAAATAAATAAAAATGAGTATTATTATGACGTGCAATTTTGATGACAATTGAGTTGAACTGAAAAAGTTGACTTTTTTATTTTCAAAAAACCTGTAAACCTGCTCTATTATTTTTTTATGTTTATATTTAAAAAAGTAATATAGGAAAAATTGCATTTAAAATTTATTTTTTATTCTAATTTATGATGATAAAGACTGATTAAAAATTTTCTGATTATTAATACTATTTTTGAATCTGAATGATAATTACGTAAGTTATAATAATTTGAGTTTATAATTCTTAATTATCCAACCATAGTTGTTGGTTATGAAGTTTATCCATATTTATTTTGACAATTTGTCGTATTTAATTAGAGATGTTTCTTTGCTCTTGAAAATTATTTATGAATTAAAAAAAAATATTTTGTTTTGATCGACGCTTATCTTATAAACTTTATTCGAAATGATGTTAGTGTAGATAAATATAAAAAAAATATATTTACCAAGTTAAAAATTAAAAGTATTGTTTTACAGACCTACTGTTGCATAGAGTAACAATAATGTTGGATACAAGACACGCTGTTTCGAACTAAAACTGTGTCACAAGTTGGGCATGCGATGCCTAATGTCTCTCTATCATTACTATACTCCATGTGTTCTGTCTCGTTCACTCCACTGAATATAAACTGCAGCAAATTGAACGTAACTTACTAGTCGTTGATGATTAATTAAATCGCTCCTTAGGATAGTATAAAAATACTATTAAGCGATTAAAGTAATCATTAATGATTCTAAGTGCAGCAAACAGTTTTCAATTTTCTCAGTACACTCTGTCTAGTAATAAACAAAAAATTATTACTTTTTTCTGTGATACTATTAATCTAAACTAAAAAATAGAGTAATTTATAAGATATTAAAATTTATAATTAATTTTGTTTTAGTTTTCATTACTTTCATATTATATATTTAAGTTGGTATCCTTATAAACATATAAGAATACTCAAACGCAATCTAGATGTTAGTACATATTAATCTTGTTTTATACTAAAACTGATTAGAATGGAATGTTGAAAATTTCTCTCAAATATTTTAATGTAAATAAAAAGTTAATCAGATATTAAAATATCAACTACTAATGTATGTTTAACTTTAAATAATAAATATAATTTGAACGCAAAGGTATTTGAAAGTTTTGATATCATTTTGTTAAAAGTCGACCTGCGAGATTAGACAATGACATTTTAACAGATTATTAATTTAACAAGATCGTTGAGTACTGTGCCTGCAAAAATCTCAATAATTGGAAGACTATTACGGATGCCTCTCGTTTACTGGCGATTTTATTATAGTTATTAATGTAGAAGCGTCGATTATCTGAATTACAGTAAATATAGTACCAAAATTAACGCAAGATTTGAATTTGTCGTCATTTGTGCAGTAAAGTGTTCACAGTCCTAAGAAACAGGAATTCGACAGCTGATAGTATACGGTTACTTTTTACTAATCGATTTTTTATGGAGCGTTATATTTTAGTATGGGTCTTCAATATTGAACTATATCTCAAATATAATGAAAGTTTGGCGGCCTCAGTTCGAAAATTTCATACAAAATTTGTAAGTAGTTAGCGTGTTAGCTCAGATAATCAACGCTCTATTTTTACACAAGTTTGTCAAATAAATGTTACAATTAGTTATGGGACGTCCTTTGAAATATAATTTTTATCCGTTTAAATTATTTTCTGATGTTGTCATTTTATCCTCAGTAAAGTCAATAAGATTTTAGGCTTTATTCATAGTTGAATCACTTTTAAACGCAATTAATAGATGAGTGATTCCTACTAGTTTCTTATTAACCTTTCCGTGCTTCAGAGGGCACGATATAAACCAGTTATCCCTTCAACCAGCACGGAAAACCGTGGTGCGACTTCATTATTCAGTCGATTTTCAAGATTCACTTCTAAGCTAACCAAAGGAGGCTGTCAAATAGTATGGCACATGAATTAAATATTCGGAATGTTAACAATATTCATATATGTTAAAAATGTTTAGATTAAATTCGAACTTTTATAAAAATCGGAATATTCGCAAGAATCGTTTCGAATCGGAGAAATTTTCATAAAAACATGAAGTTGTGTTTTTATCATAAAAAATATATTTTATTGTAACAGAAGATAAAAAAAGAATGATGATTTGCTATATTAAAATTCGCTGTCATAAACGCCCATGCGTGAACAGATAATAAAAAGTACGTTTTAAAACTGAACATATTCTCTCAAGTCTCATAACTAAATTCCAATTCAGAATCATCGTAATTTTTAATAAAACAGACTTCATTCCAACACAGAAACATCGCAATTTAAAAAAAAAACCCGACCGGCAACACACAAACAAACCTACAAAGAAAAAAAATAAAAGAAAACAAACTTACTAAAAACTAATAAAAAAATACAGCATAAACGTTAAACAGTAGCCAAGCGTTAGAACAATAGGATAAAATATTGCATCTCTAAAAACAAAATTAAACTACAAAATATATCACAATACGACTAACACGCCTGTCCGTCTGTCTCGCTCACAATGAGATTAACTTAACACACTACATATACACCTAACTCACAGCTGATATATGAAACTACGGTAGCGCACACATAAACTATACCAACGACTACTAGGGTCGCACTGAAAATCAATACTTGGAGAACATTTTTTACCTATAAGACGAATTGTACCATTTTTATTAAACAACACCATGATTTATGAGTGAAATCAAGCTAATATATTTTTGTGAAAAACTTCTCTCAATCTTATATGAAAAACATACTATCTATAACGAGCGAATATCCTATCTACCTATAATTCTCAGGTCAGTTCACTCAAAAATCACAGTGTCACAGTTTACACAGTCAAAGTTTAATTTTACCACTTTACTTTACCAACGAATTTATACAAAAATAATAGACATGTTATTGAAATCGCATTTATGAAACGATCAAAGTAAGGCGACGCTATAAAATTATAAATGGCATCGGATATGGTATAATTTGTATACGAGAACTGCGTTGTAAAAACGTTGTATCAATTTACAATTCGAATTTCGTATATCGAAAAAAAATTACACAAAACACGCTACCGCAATTAACTCTTCGCTAGAAATTATAATTAAAACTACATATCTGTTCACATCAAAGCGCGGACGAAAATTCGATATTTAACTTTAATTTATAAAACACTAAAAATAGCCTTTCAACGCATCAACATTGTAATACTGGAACGAAAAATTTGATATTTTAACCGATAGGATTGGGTTGGGTCCGAGTGGACGATGCGATAAGTACTTTGTATAAATAAACATTACATTAAACAAAATACGTAGATTATCTAATCGAGTTTTTAAAGTTAAAATTTAATGCGAAATGTATTTAATAAAAAATGTATATTCATTTTAATTTATAACCAAAGTAATTCTTTCTTTTTATTTATAATTAAATTTAAATTTGATATGTAATGAAAATAAGATCTGGATGTAATTGTAAATACAGATACACGTAATAATCATGAAACATTTAAGAAATGCAAATTTCGTTGTATTTTTTAGAATAATATAAATTAGACGTATATATAAAGAAATACATAAATTAGAGATATATAAATAATATTCAATTGATTATCGCATCTCCTTACATTTACGACCCGACCCTAGCCTGTATATTCCTCCGTACGATACTAAATCTATACACAGTCTAGGGAAGCTTATAGCGACATTTATTAATATATATTTTATTGTACACGACACCGAACGACAAAACGTCCTATCCGATACGTTTTACCGTGAAACACTATTGTAGAACCGAAATAAAGATATAGAAAAAGATATTTTGGGTATAAAAACATCACAGTATCAGCATTATGTTCACCTAGAAGTATGTTGTGAAGTATTCTAAGATAGTTCAGATGTCACGGCGAATCGTATCAGATAAGAGAGTATAAAGACGTAATTTAACACGTATATTACATTTATATTTTAAGAAAGACTCAAGACGCGTGCCTAACATTACATTTCACCGACTTATCTATAATAATGTGTTATCCATGCACAAATACAATTGATGTGAACTTCACGTACGTTTTCCAAGTTTGTATGAACTCGTTACCGAACTCTCAAAATTTAATTCGGAATTTCCAGATCGTAGGATAAGTTAGATAATAGTTATCACAATGTAGGAGAAAGTATTATAAGAAGACCTCAGATACAGTGCTTTTGCTCGACGTATTCCACCGCTATCTAGGGTAAAATAACTGACTTTGACCTAAACCTATTGCAGCCTGTAGATTTTCTAAAACCGATTAAATATATACCCATATAATATACGAAAGTAACTCGTATTATTGTAAGCATTGAGTTTATAGGGAACATGCTGGGAAGGTCTCCGAAAGAGAAGCTTTCCTTAAGAGATATTAAAATGAATCCTATAATCAAGTCGAGGAGACATTAATTTTTTTTTTAAGTAAGAAACAATATTAACTCCTTAACATTATATATGATATAAAGTTGATAACATATACCAACCAACATTGTTATCGATAAGTTGACGAAACGTACACTACCCACACATTAACGTTATAGCACAGGTGTATACGCATGTTGCACACGCAAACGCACTACCGGACGCGAACCACTTGTCAATCAAATATAAATCTTATCACTTGTTTTTACGACATAGTTTAGAACGTCATAACTCATTTTAACCGTATATCAAAGAATTTGCTGATGTTATTAATACTACACAGCGTTACAACCTTGTTGCTTTTTCATAAATAAAATAAGTACATAACAAATTAATTCGGTACTTAAGGAATTAAGTGTATTTCATTTATTAATTTAAAATACTACACAACGATGTAATGTTGTATAGAAAAAGGAATTACTTCTCCAAATGTGTATAAGGTACTAAAATGACCACGTATTGATTCTGCCTGCAGAGCGAAAGGTCACATCTTAAAGAATCAAAAGAAATCGATAAAACTATAAATCCATTAAAGAAATAACCCTCTGGTTTGAGAGATAAGTGGTATCACGCCCGAGAGATCACTGAGTGTCAAACACCTATGCTTCACTCCATTGATACGTGCAAAATTGTACTCTATTACGCATGACTTAGACTACATTATTAAAAAATATACGTCAATCAATGGCTTCAGAAACTACTCAGAGTACATTAAACGCTCCGATCATTCTACAATACGCTTACATGGGAACACAGACAAGATATATAGTGGTCAAAATATATCTTTTTACAGCATCTATCTGTATAATATAAATACAATAGAAAGGGTATCATTTTCATCATACTGAGCGCTGACAACACTGGAAATAAAAGCGAAATACATATACATTTTAGTTTTCTACTAACCCGACAGACGGCGTTGATAATTATATACTAAAATTCCAAATCGATACCTCAACCTTTCCAATACATTTATATTATAGAGATCAGTGTTATACCCATTATTATGTAACTACATCATATGAACACTCTCGCAAGGCATTGCTTACGTCACCACCGTACGAACTTTTAGGGCGGGTGTAAGTGACATATATCCGTCTCGCTCTATTTCTCAGCGGAAGATGAACTAGAGGCACGGCCCCGCCCCTTTTTCCCTTTCTTGTCGTCACCGGTATCCTGCTTTTCGGAACTCTTATCTATAACCGTTACTTGATCGGTAAATTTTCCTGATGACGACGTCTGCGGGGGTGGTTGGCTGGAACTCTGTAAAAAAATAAGTGTTTCTAAAGAAATTCTGGTTACACGCAAAAGTATTCCAAACATTTTAGAAGACCTATATAAAACAAACCCTACCTTCTTCTTAGTATGTTTGTCTGTCCGTTTGGCGGCGCGTGCCTCATCGTCGTCCCGCTTCCGGCCCATCACGCCGAGCAGCTTGCTCACCATGCTGGTGCTGTTACCGCGCCCGCTGCGAGCCTCGCTCCAGCTCTCTGGTCCCTCGGGCGACTGGAAAATATAAGAGACCATTAATATGTTGCATTGCCATAGCTTGTCACAACGGAGATAGGTGCGTTTTGAACGACACAATGTCGCAACTCAACTATGCTGCGTCAGATTTGTGTGGACGCAACGAAAATTCAGTACAGCTCTGTTACGAGTACATTCCCCTGCCTTATATCGCAGACTATGAGTCCACCATGTAGCCTATTTGATAGTGACCATGACTACGAAGCTTAGGTTGCTCCCCCCCCCCCCCCCCCCCCCCCCCCCCTCGCCGAAAATCTATATAGCCAACCAAAAAAGGCACCCCGTTTATTTT